>JARHVA010004074.1:1002500-1267500 GCA_037957365.1 Torreya grandis
AATTGTCTTTTAACACATGTAAAAAACTAATGTTAGAAATATTTACTAATAAATACCAATCAATGCCAAGTATTGAAGGAACTAATTTATAAATATAATAAAGAATGATGTATACACATTGTGTTGGACATGAGGAAAAGGCAAAATCCTTCATATCTTTCAGAAAAGCATTAACTCTTAAAATAATCAAAGTATGAAGATTTAATTAATGGGTTATATTTCCACCATCTCTAGTTTGATATTAACAAGTGGGATACAAATTGTGTCACCATGTTTATTTCACAATTAGGACATACTAAAAATGACCTAATATACTCTCCATTAATTCTATAATATTGAATATAAATTTAATTACCTATAGACTATGGCTCACATGTGAAGTCTTCCACCATATGGATATTAGATCATGACCCAAATGTGAAACTAAAGTTTAGATGAAATTGGATAATAGAGTGTAATTATAAGTTAGATAATACAAACATGTGTGTTAATTTTTATGATATGAATACAAATATTTTATTACAACATGATGGGAATGATTATTTGCATGAATCATTGACTTCAGATAAACCATTAAATAGAAACATTGAAGTGGTGGTAGTACAGTGTGATGAGTCCATTATATGACTCATTATATCCACATATTGACCTTGTACTACCTACTAATCTACCTTATTAGAATGAGAATCACATGCATTTTATGAATTTATTTTAGTATAAATTATGAAATAAATACTTGTCTTGGTTTGTATGTATGAGTCAATGCTACCTATTTTACCACTATGATATAAATATTTTTATGGTTAGCCATCATTTTTGTATTTATACGTGATGTAAATACACTATGATCAAATTTTATGGGTTTTTAAAAGTGAATTTGACCCTTGGAAGCAATATTAGTGTCTAATGGAGCCATCTAGTGAAGCTCAAAAGTCTCTTCCCAAGCTCTAGAGTACAACAATGAGGTTCTAGAGTGTTATAAACTAGTTCTAGAGTATATTAGTGAATCTCTAGAATACTAAAATTGATATTTGTAATGTATCAATGAAAATCCATAGTTATTCCATCCATATGCAAAGCTCATCAAAGGCATTTTATATGATTGTGAAATATTATAGACACCCCTCCATGATGTCCATGGGTCATTCTTTGATTCATATAGACACTTACCATTTATAGAATTTTATTTATAATATTATTTCTTATAATAATGTTTTCAATAGAGGCTTCAATATGCACCATGTGTTTATTTTTTTTTGGTTCCATATGTAACAGAAGACATCTAAGCATGATTAATTACCAAAGTTTTCATGTTTAAGATTCAAGATTGGACACTTGGTGTAGTAAGGTGATATGTGGCATCCTCTGATTGAATTTTAATTATGATTATACCTCATTTTAAGTACATTAGGGTGCCTAGAATTTCTTTGTGATATGTATGGCCATGCCATGTGTCATATTCTCATTGGTCAATCTCTTCTAAGATCTAACACTTCTAATAGGTTTAGGGGATTGACACCTTTGACAACTAAGTGGTCTTATTAGTTAGGCTATCCTAGAATCTAACACTTGTAATAGGTATATGAGAATGACACTTTTGATATTTGAATAGTATCATTAGTTGGGTTATTTTAGGATATAACACTTCTAACAACCAAGGGGTCTCATTAGTCAGGCTCTCCTGGTATATGACACTTCTAATAAGTCTAAGAGAATGACACTTATAAAAACTAAGTGGTGTCATTTTTTAGGCTCTCATAGAATCTAACACTTATGATATGTCTAGGAGAGAGGCTAACATTTATAACAGTTAAGTGGTCTCATTTTTCAATCTCTCCCAAGATATAACACTTTTGATGGGTCTAGGAGACTAACAATTCTAATAAGCAAAGTGGTCTTATTGGTTGAGATCTCCTAAGATCTAACACTTCTAATAAGGATAAGATACTAATGCTTATGACATACAAGTGGTCTCATTGGTTGAGCACTTATACAATATTTTACAAAAGGTGAATAATTTAAAATGAAAACCACATAATTAATTAAAATCTCACCTACCTATCATCAAAGATTTACAAAACATTGAATATGACTCTGAGATACTGATACTTTGGGAAAATTAAATTGAGTCCAATTTTATGAAAAAATATAGTTAGCTTAAAATAAATTATGAGTATGAAAAATCATTTTTATTTTATATTATATAAAATATTGTACTATCTTAAGACCCAAAAGACTACAGGGATCTTCAACAAAAACCAACTAATCATCAAAAACATCATGAAATTTTTGGCATATCAAGGCAAAATAGAGGTTCAAGGTTTTTTAAGGCCTAAGGCCAACTAAAAATGGATTAAAACTCCATGACAGCTTTGAGTTTATAATTTTTATAGAATTACCCCCTCTTATGACAAGGGGGTCATGTTGTCTATAAAAAATGGTGACTTTATAGAGAAAATGTTACTCCAACATTTAGAACCCAGATTGAAATCATTCAATATTGAACATAGAAATAGGTAAGAAAAACTCTCTCTGATATACTTTGAGTATGAAAAGTTCTCAAGTATACTTTAACAAGTGACATAATGGGTCTATCTCCTTTCAAGGCCAATTTATGCATTACGTGGGATTCCTTTTATTTAATGGACTAGTTCAGTAAGCTTAGGTATGTCTGGGATATTGAAGGGCCTTAGGAGTATAAAGTTCATAGAATTTTGACTAAGATTGGGGAAGGCTTGAGCATTGATCTACTACTAGCCAAGAATTTATGGTTGTGATAGAGATAAATTTTGTCTCTCTTGACCTTGTTCTATTTCTAGTTAGGATGAAAACATATGATGGAGCTTACCAAAATCACCCTTTATAATGAAAAAATTGATATATATATATATATATATATATATATATATATATATATATATATGAAATTATGCTTTCCTTTGATCTAATGTTTAATGTTTGATCTAGGAGGGTTAAAGACTAGTGTAGCCAATGTTGATGGTAGTGTTAGTAGGCATCCAATATCTAGACCCATTCACTTATTTAGCTATTCATAATATCCTAGTTCTTTTGTTTTAAAGTGCTTGTGATGGCCTTAGATAGAGTAGATCTTTTATCAATTCATTTTTTTAGTGTTGAATCAATGGATTTTAATTTTCTTAGTGCTTCTTAGAGATTTTCCTTGCTTATCACTTTGTTTAATATTAGAGGTTCACATTATATTTTCCAATTCCAATACTAGTTTTCATTGTTTAGTCATCCTTTAGAGTAGTCATCATTTCCTCTAAACTTAGTTCCTATTCATGAATCATTAGGGGAAGGAATGTTCTCCTAAGATCTAATGCTTGGGATCAAAACTATGATAAGGTTAGTAAAATAAGCACAAGGCACATAAACACATGAAAAGAAGAACAAAACAATACCACAAAATCAAACACACAACTAAAGAAAACACACAACAAAATAAAACTAACATAAGTATAATCTAATATATACATTTCCACCTTCATGATGATGTTATTATAAGATTGTATTAGAAGGGATAGTTGAGAAGTAGTGCTTTAGGAACTGTCTATTCACAATCAATGGGAGGTCATTGTATTTGATGTCTTTTAGGTGGAATGCATTCTCTCTAGGTAACTATGAGATATGATATGGACCAATCCATAACAATCTAAACTTGGAGTGATTGCCTTTATTTTCATGGGATTTATCCCATAGTAGTACTAAGTTAGAAATTATGAATGGCTTCACTTTCACTCTCTTTTCAAACCATCTTTGACTATGCCCTGGTGCCTACTAAAATTTTAGAGGATCTCCTCTCGAACATCTTCTAGTTAGACTATATTTATATCTTTGAGTCTACCTTCTTGATACTTTCCATTTATTCTCTGATAAAATTATAAGTAAGAAACTTGAGGGTAATTAGGATGACATGATCTAACCCATATACCAATAGGATAAATTAAAATTTTAAGGTCCTATTTGTACTAGGTGAGATCAACCCAAAGGGAATATTTTAGTAACAAGTGTCACTCATAAGGTTTTCTTTCAAAACATTTCTTGATATCATCAATCAAGATCTTGTTTATAGGTTTTAACAAACCATTCCCTTTCTGGTAGTAGTTAAATGAGAATTTCAATGTGAGTCCATGTTCATATTCCCACTCGATAAACTCTAAAAATTGGAATTTAGGTCCATTGTCATAGACCAATGACTTGGTGTGCCAAATTAGGTGATTATGTTTTCTTCTAAAAATTTGATCACCTCCTTAGAGGTACTATTCTTAGTGGTTATGGCCTCGATCTACCTTATGTAGTAGTAAGTGGTCATGAGCATGAATCTATGGCCAAATGAGGATTTTTTATTGACATCTCCTATGAAATAAATTCCCCATTATGTAAATGGTTTTCCTTTAATAATAGGTTACAATGACATAACAACATGAACCTTCCATTTGGAAAAGGCTTGGAATTGCTGACATGAGCATACATGGTCATGCACATCCTTGACAATAGTGGGCTAATAATAGCCTAATCATAAGATTTTTTGTGTCATTGCATTCCAAAAGGGATGGACACTACCCAAATTCTCATAAAAACTAGTCATAAAATCCTTGGCTTATTCCTCAAATAGGCACCTAAGATAGATGCATTAATAATTACTTGTATAAAATACCCTTTCTTGAGAATTTAATGAGATACTTTTATCTTGAGGGACCTTTTTTGGGTATGGTTTAGTATAGGGGTGGGATTCCATAAAGAAGGTAGTGGGTAACTAGAGCATACTAATCTTGATGAAGTACTTTTGCTTGGTCGACGTGATGTAGTGTAATTTGGAGATCAATATCTATGATTAACTAACTGAGACCCTATCCTAAAACAATCTTGGTAGGTATGATATATAAATAATATTTTTATAACTTGGTCATCCACTGGGCCCTACACTTTCCTAATTCATTATACGTAAGCATAATTTTTATCACCAGGTCTGGGATAATGGTGTACACTTTATTCCTAAGAATGCAATGATTGAATTTTTTCACCACCTTGATTAGGGAATAGGAATGTTTATCAAGGATATAATAATTTAGTTATTTGTATTTAAGGTTTGTGATCATGAAAGTTACTGGGTATTATTCTTTGTTTTAAATTTGAGTGAGGATGGAGGCAATGGTATGCTTAGAAATAAAAGAGTAGAGGTAGAAATCCTTGGTGTAGTCCAGGCTTATCAAAACCAGTACCTACATGATGGCCTTTATAATATCTTGGAAGGAATTTTTAGATTTAATGTTAAACTCCACATTATATTCCTATTTTATCATGAAATTTAAAGTTTTAACAGTCTCAATAAATCTATAAAAAAATTGTGTATGAAATTAATTTTTACAAATAAAGACTTTAGTTCCTTTTTATTATTTAGAAGAGGTATCTTAGAAATAATATCAACATGCTCTTGGTTAATAGTGATACCTTCCTTTATGATAATTTGACTAAGAACATTACCTTTAGTAATACCAAACATTCTCTTCTTTGGGTTTAAGGAGATACCATACCTTTTGCATCTCTTGAATATCCTTTGTAGGTGATGAATGTGATCTAACATATTTTTTGAGAAGATCTTCAAATCATGCATATAGATAATAATGAACTTCACTATCAAAACTTACAAGGAAAAATACATGGATCTATAAAAAGTGGCTCTTGTATTAATCAAGTTAAATGACATATTTTTTGGGAAAACATGCCCTAGTTTATTATAAATGCAGTCTTGGTTTGATATTTTTGGTTGATGATGTAGACACCTAAATTGTGTCTACCCTTTGGTCCCCTTATAAACCCTTACACACTTTATTAATTTAAAATAAATTACTTATTTTAAATTAATGACATCATCCTAGACACCTCACTTTGGACACCTTGCCCTTAGACCATTTCTCACCCTATGACTTAGCTAAGACCTATTCTCACTCCTTCCTAACCACCTAACTAACTATCATGCCTAATAATCCCACCATTTGATTGTTCACCAATGACAAGTGCACTTGGCGGATGAAGAATGGGCTTAAAAGCCCTTTTACCCATTCTTTAGCTGCCAACGTCGGTCAATTATTGGTTGATGCTAGTGGTATCATCGACGTCAGTTACATAAACTAGCTTCTCACATCGAGTTATGAGCTCTTGGACACTGGAATCACTCTAGGAATCTTTCAATCATTCTTTTCTCTCACTCTTGGATGTGCACACTCTGAGACCAGGTATCAGACTTCAACTAACACTCTCTAGGCTACATAAACTCTATAGAAATCACTCCAGATATTAGATTGGAAACATTGTACGAGATCTTCTGGCATTAGCAATAGCAGGAATAAACATCTTGACACCCTTGAGTTTTCACCAAAAAGCTAAGTATTCTTTTGGTTTATATTTTAGTATTTTTAGAATGCATTGTTAATTAGTCCATTTTCTATTTCTAAATACCATTGAGACCAAATCTGGCTTTCCTCTATGGAGAGGCTGAAAAGCCTTCTTCTTATCCTTACCCTTTTTGACAACCTATCCTCTACTTTTGTCCATTTTTGGACCTTATTCATCTCCCTGCAATCTTGCATATACCTTTTAAACCCACAAAATCCATCTATCGACCATGGACAAAATCCTGAGACCCATCCAAGGACCATTTCCCCTACCAACATCGGCAGCCTAACCGACGTCGGCAACCTTGACCAACCGACGCTAGCAGAACTACCGACGTCGGTGACTGTGGAAGACTGACAGCAAGAATCAGGTACACATTATCTATTTCTCTTTCTTTAAGTCTTTCATTATTTCTCTTTATCTAACATTCTTTTTATCAACTAGTGGACTGTCATCCCCTAAGGTAGCTTTTACGCTTTTGGGACTGAGCATGTGCTTGGCAGTCCACCATATATATATCTAACATTTTATTTGTTTAAGTCTTATTCTTATCTATAGGTGTCTTCCTCCACATCCAAAGAGGAGCTCCTACAACATCTGGATATGGTGCGCAACTTAATCCGGGTACATACAAACCCCTAACCATTATCTTTAGTTTCTTTCATCTTCTGAATGTAAAAAAGCAAAAACGAGTAGAAATAGATGAGAACTTGGTTGTATCCCAAGAATCCATCTAAAATAGACATAATATAGTATCTGATTAATATCTAAATCAGTTCATCTAAGGATTAATAAGAAATTATCTTTACCAAATGCTCTATTCAGATTTTAGAAATCCACACATAGTTGAGTCTCTCCGTTATTCTTATGAATGGGTACCAAATTAGCTACTAAAGTAGAGTGGAAGACTAGAAAGATGATTACTATTGAAAGGAACTTTTGAACCTCTTTATGTATAAGAGGTTTATAATTGGGTTCACATGCATCTACCTTTGTCTAAAAGGCTTTTGATTTGGTTTGAGGGGGATAGTATGGGTTATTACATTCAGGTCAAAGATCTTAAGATATCCATAAGCCCAAATGTTTACAATTTTGACCTCACATGTCAAAATATCACCCATACCACTTGAAACTTTACTTGTTAGGACATGGTGTATTTTTTAGGTATGAAAAGATGCAATAGATAAATTTTATATTAGTTTCATCAAGCTTTTCAGATGATTATAGCAATTTAGTGTCAAAAAGACTATTTTAAGGCCATTTGTATAGTTATTCAAGGTGAAATTGAGATTAAAACATCTAATGGACCTTATTTGTCCATTATAAGGTGAAAAAAATGATTTGGAAGAGGTTTCAATTCTCAAAATGAATAAAATTGATTTGTCTTTCATATTGACCTCCTTGTTAGCTCAAGAAAGGCCATTAGTTTTTGCTTAATATAGTTAGGAGAGAGAGTTAGGATTTGAAAAGTTTTCAATTGTTAGGGTCCATATTCATATTGAAATTAGTGACATTATTTTTTATATTTATGGTTTTTAATTTATGAACAATCACTAAGAGTGACAACAAGTCACTATGGTCTATTCATCTAAAAGGGGTCTATTCTTTCACCTATTTCTATAGTTAAGAAATTGATGTATAATAATGGTTTTGAGGGATTATTTTATAGGTCTATTATATAATTTTCATGGTAGTTTCATCATCCAACGCATATCTATGAGGTGATTTAATTTGATAGAAGAGTGTAATGGTATACAAGTTATTCTAGTGGATCATATTGCAAGTCTATATTTTATATTCATGGTGTTTAATCTCAGAGTTTTATAAATATTCATTAATCATGAAAAATAACTTAGTTTAATTGAGTTCATATGATTTTATTTTGGAAGTCTTTATTATTCAAATCCTTCAAGTGTGCTTGCTTTTGGGAGACATAGTTGTGTTGAGTAGTCTAATGCAGGGTTGATTTCTAAAATAGGCTCAAATACCAGTAATATGTCATAAAACATGGTTATAATATAATATTGTATTTTTTAAAGTGTATAAAGTTTAAGATAATATCCCAAATGCACACTTTCTAATGAAGATCATATGTGTCTCTTTTATATGTAGTTGTACAAACTGTATGGTGAATTGAAAGTAATAAGATGCTCATAGTCATGAGGGAAACTTGATAAATCTCCTCATACTTTCACATGGTATGTGACTACCCTATTAACTTCATAAAAATATTTGAAATTGACTAAATTGTCTAATTTTCAATACATAGACCTCATGTATAAGATGTTTGTACTTGCAATCCATATATACCAGATTGGTGAGTTGTAGGTGGCATGACACATTAGACTATAGGATTTGGAAACCATTGAGGAATGATAATGGGAGTGTGAACTAGTTTGATAGGGTTTAAAGACCTAATAATTCAGAAGATGAATTTGTATATCCTATATAGTCAAATGAGACCTACAAGCTAGTATGGATTATATGGTGAATTAAAAGTAATATGATGCTTGACACAAGATATATAGTCTTGGAGAAGTGATAAGGAGTGATATATAAAGTATGTGGTGGTTTATAGTGTCAAAAAAGTTAAGGATTTGATAAAGTGCCTTGGTAGCTTATGTAGTCAAGTAGAGACCTACAAGCCCTAAGCATGTGGCTCCTTTTTTAGGAGCAAGGTCAACCTTAAGCCAACATTTGGGAGTCTTAAAAATGAAATATTAATGACTATGTAGATTAAAACATAGTCTAACTTATCAAATAATACCTAAGAGATACTAGGCCACTTGAGAGCCAATGAAGGTCAAATAAATTGAGTTGATAGTCTACACTCACCTACAATATCTTATATGAAAGAAACAAGAGAGAAGTGAATTGAAAATGTCACAAGAAAATTATGAGCTATGCATGGATAGTGATAATTAATAATCTATTATTTATTTAAGATATCTTCAAACATAATTTCAATAGATAGAACTTAGTTTCAAAACTTCTATGCACAGTCAACATCCTATCTGCTACCTACAGGCCTAAGTAGAGTTTCAATTCATGTTTATAACTAAAGAAAGGGGTAGAAATGCATTTTAAAATGTGATTAAAAATAAAATGGAACCACATATAAATTTATTAACTTTAAGGAATATAGAGATTACAAGGGTGAAGGCCTAAAACCAAGAATATAGTCATGTAACCCTAGAGGCACCTACAAGCCACATAATATAGATTGGCCTCAAAGCTAATAAGAGGCACATGGATGTTTGAAAGGGACATAAGGTCTAATTTATAAAAAAATATGCCATATTATTTTTATAATAACAAAGAGAAATAAATTTAATATTGATCAAAATTGAGTTTTTAAACTCCACATATAATTAGTTTACCATTCAAAGTAGTCTAAGGAGGTATGAGTAGAGAGGGGAGGTTAAAAGATTTTAAATGATTTAAAAATGTATTTAATAAGTCTTAAACATGAAAAAAAACTTATTTAATGGTATATTTCACCTAATTTTCTCTATTTATCTACCTCAAGCCATGAAACAAAGAGTAGTCACCTACAACCAGTTTATGCTTATAGGCAGTCAAGGATAGATTCAATGTTGTAGATAAAGAGTCACACATGAGATGGTGGTGAGTGTTATAAATTTAGTTAAAAAATAATTTAATGACATTTTATAATGAAATATATTTCCATTGAGGGAAGTGCCTATAAGGATTCCATATACAGTCAACAAACATAGTCTTTAAGAACCCTATAGGCCATTCAGAAACCCTTAATGGTGAAGAGTGTCTTTCCCAATGAAAGGAATAAGTATGAAATGAGAATAATGAGTGATGATGATATTATGAATACCTTAACAAGTTTTCACCATAAAATTGGAGATGAATATTTTTTCATGGACCTATATGGTCAATATTCTCAAATTGTTAGAAACCCTCAGTGGTGAAATGTAATGTTCTAGACCTATTTAAAAGTGTAGTGGTGGTACAGAATAATTTTGAGTCATTTTATGAACTATATAAAACATGATAAAAATATTCATTTATAGTTGAAGTGACTTATGAGGTTTTTAGACTCAAATAACCTTTCTAGGCTCTTTAAACATAGGCCTACAACCTATCATGAGGGAGTTTGGTGTTTTGAGGGCCTCATAAGTACAATCACACTTTGATATTTTGTATAGGGTATGTTTATGAGTTTAAAAATACAATAACGATCACCTTAGAGCCATAAAAGTGGTTTACATAGTCACTATTTCATCTTAGACCTATCTCATTCCTTTGGCAAGGAGCAATCTTGAGACCAACGGGTCTATTTGAGATTAAATGCATAATATAAATATGTCAAACCTTATGAAGGGTGTTTTTGGAAGTAAAAAATCATACCAAAGGTATCCATACACTTTTAAGAGGAATAAATACTCAGTTTTCAACTTAAATTCCCTTGAGGGTTAGCAAAAAGATAACAAACTCATAATTCCAAACACCTTGACCAATACATTAGATGCATACATAAGAGTGATGAACACTTAAAAGGAATTTATAATGATTTATATGATTTTTTTTGTAGGTTTTTGAACCTCTCATAGTATTAATATTAAGTTTTGAGTCCTAAAACTCAAATTTGACCTTTCTCAAGTTTAAAGAAGCTAAGCATACCACTCAAGAAACAAATTTAGATACTTGTACCACCTTTAATAATTTTCATGGGAATATAATAAATTTTGGATAGTTTATGAGGTTAGTTAAAAAGGTTTTCCATGTGTAAGGAGGTCAGTTGGTGGTCTATTATTTATGAATAATTGTTAAGACCCTAAACTGGTCTTAAACCCTTCTAAAACCCTAATTGTGACCAATAAAAAAAAAACCTAAAATTAAAATAAAATGACACATTTTGATCTTAAAAACTCTTTTTTGTTATTTAATACTTTAATAATGTTCTACACATGTACTTTGATTCTGATGTCACTTGTATAGATTATTACAAATGCCCTATTATTGTATGTTTTTTAATCTTTTTTAGGCATTCTAAGAAAGGGAGGACTTACCAATAATTGTATGAGGTCAATTAAAATGTTTAAAAAATATAAAAGTCTAAAAATTTTCATTTAAGATTCTAGAGGTGGTTGAACTAAGCCAATTTCCAAGGCAATCTCAAACAGGCTCAAAATGAGATTAGGTGACAAGGTCATTTATTGATTTTAATCCTTTCATAGGGTTTGAGGACCCAAAAATTGAAAAGGAGGTTTTTGATATCCTATTGAAAGTTAATCACATTATTTTGGGTGATTTAACATTTTTGGGATCTCTTTGTAGCAATATTTCTCTTTTTAGGCCTATAAGGGCTAATTAGGCCTCATTGGAAAAGAAAATGAAGGAAATAAATTACTTATTGTTTGAGTTTGATCATGAAATTTTGTTTGGATATGTAATAAGATATAAGGTACTAAATAATGTTACCATGTTTCCAATTTTATTTGTACAATATTCTAGACAAGGATATTTATAGGTTTTTAGGGTTACAAAGAATGCGTGATAAATAATTCTATATGAGCAAAATTTAATATTTTGGACTAATTTATGGTTATAAATGCTCTATTCCAGGTTTAAATTCATGTTTATAAGCCTTCCATAGATGTGATTTTTTTTGTTCAAATAAAAACCCTTCATTCTCTCTCTTATACCTTTTATTCATGTGAAGAAATCAAGTGTTCAAATACAAGTAATGGATGTATAAATTTTTTCCAAGGGATTTATTGATGTTTTTCATTCCCTCCACTTATTAAAGTTTGTAATAATTAAATTCAAGTATGTTATTAGGTTTCAAAGAATCCTAATCACACTCCCCTTCTTTCTAATGCTTAGCTTGTTAAAGGAGTCAAACAAACATTAAATATCTCCTAAACAACCTCAACTAAGTGGAAAGACTTCATGAATGTTTTAGAATAATGTTTCAATGAAAAATTTAATGAATACATGATCACCCATGTTCAAGGAAAGACATGTTATATTAAAGATAGGCATTCAACCAAGAATATAGGGTCCTTGGCAAGGATTTAGGTACTATTATTGGTCAAACTCTACCAATCAAGGATGATGACCTCTTAAATATACTTTTTCATTCTTATAAGACAATTAAAAATGAACCAATATTCCACTTTTAGAGAAGGAATAAAATATAACAATAAGGAAATGCTATGTTGGAGTTTAAAAAGGGCCTTGTGAAGGTTTCATATCCTTGTTTTAAGGCCTTACTTTGTCTTTTTCTCTCCTTTCCCATCCTCACTATATGTAAGCTTATATCTAACATTTAAAACAATCCTTAACCTAAGTTTTTTCAAGGACATACTCATAAAAACACTTTTACTTACCTATTTTGAATAAATAAGATTGAATCCATGCTTCTTCAAAGCTTATATTTAATGTATGCTAATGGTTAGTTGATTTATGATAGTGATTGTACATGATTACTCTCATATTTTCCTTTCCTCTTTACCTACTTGAAGGTTTTATATCATCCTTACAAGTTTCATAATGTGATTCAACCATCTTGTATGTATGGAAAGTGTGATATTTATTTAGTGCCTTTGAGAGACCTATTGATTAGTTGCCCTAGATCATGCATCAAACATAATCCTTTATGTGAAAAATTGATGTATGGAGGTTTTATTTTGAGAAGTGTAATAATGTTTATGTTATTATTTAACCTTATTAGTGCATATTACACAAATGGAGGACACATTTTGGTATATCACCTCAGTTAGATAAGTTTTCCTTTTAGTTTACCTTCTTCTCTTTTCCCTTGTAATATGGTGATGTAGAGTATAGATATTAACTAATACATCAAGGGGAGATATCCCTTATAATATATAGATTCAATAAATATATTATGCCACCCATATCCTAAGATTTTATCCATGTTACTTTAGATTGTGAAAGCCTGACACTACCTTCACAAGGGTGAAAGTCTAGTAGTCAATAGTTTTTGTCTTGCCTGATGGGATAGATTGGTGTTGGTCTTGGTGAAATTGAAATTGTATAAAATTTATTCATGAATTATTTGGTGAATCCAACCTCTATCCACTACTTCTAATAGTTTAGGCATAATTTCTAAGTGTATCTTCATTTCACTATCATGATGTTGTTTTTATGGTTGTGTATAAGGAAAATTTCTATTATATACTTATTTATCATCCTTATAATGAAATATACCAGCCTGGTCATGATATATATGAGCCTTATCATGATCCATATGAACCTTAATATGAGCCTAATTAGCCTTACTAAGAGTATTATCATCACTATGATCATTTTTTTAAGAGTATGATGATTCATATCAACTTTATAATGATCCTTATCAGCCTCACTATGACCCTGAATATATGCCTCAGTAGCCTTATCAAGACTTGCAATAGTCATACTCACCTCCTCCTAATCCATATCAAACTTAGAATCATGTTTCCTCTACTATATCCATGTTAGCATTCATGCCAAATATGATAAAGTTTTAAGGGGTGATGAGAGTGAAAGATAAAGAGTTAGATTTGATACCTTTTTACCTCATAAAGAAGATTAAGAAAAAAATATAGATGTTGACAAATAGGTGAGTAGTGGTTTGAGAATAAAATTAGTATGTCATGACTTATGAATTATATTCAATAAGAACCATGATCAAATGGTGGTTAGACATGTTAGTGAGGTGTGAGAATTAAGAGCTCTAACCCAAACAAACTCATCTGTCTCTTCCTATCCCTAATCAAACTTTTTGTGTTCCAAGTTTTCTTCTAGATACACCTAACCTTCCTCAATAAAATAAGCTTATTCCATCTTGGATGAATTCTTGGTATATGAATCTTATTTTTACAATGCCAAGTCTTGTGGATGAAAATCCTCCCATCACTTCTTAAGAACCCTCATGTTTACCATATCATCCCTATTATTCTCCTTGTCCTCATGAGATAATTGACCATTCTTAGATGGAGAGTCCAAGAGAGTCAATTCAACCTCCAAGTGAACCTACTACTTTCAAAGTCTTGCCTTGGAACCAAGTAGTTAAGTCTTAGGAGAAATATGAGGAGGTGAGTGTTATAGAGTTTAATCTCAAATAAGACCTTGTGCCTATAATTTTTACCTCATGGAATTCAATTCAATAAAACATCTAAAGGAAGGAAGAAGTGACTATTGAAGAAGATAAAACTTAGGTTACATTTTAAATTGATGAAGTGAATCATGAGGGCAAGGAATAAAACCAAGTATCCATATCTCAACTCAAATTACTCTTTCTCCAAGCATTCCTATAAGAATCTTCCATTACCAAGACCTCAAATTGAAAAAGTACTCCCTTGATCCCCAAGAAAACTCATGAGCTTATTCAATGCCCTCCCACCATCTCCCTTCTTGAAGAGGAGCCTATTTTATGGAGTATTAATGGAGAAGTTATAGTTGTAAATGATTTTTAAGGAGAGTGTAGTGAAGATGATGAAAGTTTACAAGAGGAATAAATATTTATTAGTATTCCCCTTGGTAAGATCAAAGGCAATCTAATTTTAAGATATGATGAAGAAGTTACAGTAAAATTTCAAGGAGATGTTAACCTATTTCAAGATATTCCTTTTGATGTGATTAATCATGAATAAGAAATGGTAAATCCTTGATTTAATATCCTTTGTATCAATCAAGAGCATAATGAAGATTTGTTTTAAGCTTTAGAATCAGGTTACTTCTCCCAAGTGATTATGAGTTGAGTAAGGCAATTTGAGGTAGTTTTAGTAAACCAATCAACAAGATATAGAGTGATAGTCTTGAAAAATGTCCTCTTCAAGTGTAATCCTCACTAGATGGTGTTTTTTTTGAAATACTCAACATGGGTTATCATCCTCTCACCTCATTTGTAGACCTTGGTGTACTCTTGGAAGAAAATGATGATATATTTTGGCCATAATTTATTATGGAAAAATAAACTCAATTTTGGAGACAATAATGGAAAATTTGAAAGTATTCAAGATAATAATAAGAATTAGGTATGTTAATTCGATTAGTCATATAAGGTTCATGATTAATTTGGTCTTACAAACCAATATCTGGCCATCTTAGAGACCATTGTCAAATAAGAACAACAACGAAAGGTAGAGGATGAAGTTCAAGACTAGTATGTGCTCATTAGAGATCTATTTGATAATGTATACCTATTACAAGGTATTTTAAATTTATTGGAATTCAATAAAAAGACTTAGCCAAGTAAGAATTAAATCAAATGTGATTCCACATGCCATTACATACCTCATGAAGTAAGTAATCTAAAAAATGTTCCTTTTGATGTTGGAGGAGGATTATTTGAAGGTTATTTTTAGTTAGTTTTTTTTTCCTCAAAGTTATTTCAACCACATTAGTTTTTATACATTTTTTTTTAATAAGTGCTTTGCTAGCACATGTGTTTTGTTAGTCTAGTTTCCTTGCTTTGTTTTTTTTCTTTCATGTCTTTGAGGAACAAGTAATTGTATTATCTTGTTTCAAGAGTAGTGGTCAATATTAAAGGCATAATAATTATTTTTTTATAATATAATAATTATCTCATGAGTCCATAAGAGATGTTAATGGTCAAGTTCTCAAGTATAGTAGGCATACTTCCCAATTGAGTTGCTAGAATGTTGACAATTTTGACCTCACAGGTCAAATTGTCACCCATACCAATTGAAAATTTTATTTTCAAGATATGGTGTAATTTTTAATTCATGAAAATATCTAATGGATACATTTTAAAATAGTTTCATTAGACTTATTAGTGATTCTAGTAGTTTAGTACAAAAAGGCCTATTTTAAGGCCATCTGTATAGTTATTCAAGGTAAAATTAAGATATATACATATTATGGACCTTATTTATACATTATAAGGTCATAAAAATGATTTGTAAGAATTTTCGAGTCTCAAAATGAAGAAAACTAATTTATCTCTAATATTGACCTCTTTGGTAGCTCAAGAAAGGCCATCAATTTTTGCTTAGTATGGCTAGGACAGAGAGAGAGAGTTAGGAGATAAAAATTTAGAAATTATTAGGGGTCATATTAATATTTAAATAAGTGGTATTGGTTTTCATATTAATGGTTTCTTATTTATTAATAATTTCTAAGAATGATAGCAAGTCGCTATGGTCTATTCATCCAAGAGGGGTCTGTTCTTGCACCTATTTATCTAGTTAAAAAATTTATAGATAATAATGGTTTTTAGGGATGATTTTATATTTAATTTATATCCTTTTCATGGGGGTTTAATCAGCCAAATAATCTCTATAAGGTGCTTTTATTTGGAAGAAGAGTGTCTTAGTATACAAGCTATTCTAGTGGATCCTATTGCAAGTATCTATTTTATCTTCATGCAGTTCACTCTTAGAGGTTTATAATACTTAATTAATCATTTAAAATCCATAATTTTCATGTAGTTAATGTTATTTATTTGGGAAGTGTTTCTTGTTTACACCCTTCAAGTGTGTTAGTTTTTGGGAGACATAGTTGTGTTGAATAGCCTACTATAGGTTTGCTTGTTAAAATAGGATCAACTACCAGTAATATATCATATCACATGGTTTTGAGATGATATTGTATTAATATAAGTGTATAAAGTTTAAGATAAGATCCAAAATGCACAATTTCCAATGAAGATCATAGGTGTCTCTTTCATATGTAGTTGTATAAATTGTATGGTGAATTGAAAGTAATAAGATACTCAAGGTCATGACAGGAACATACTAAATCTCTTAATACTTTCACATGGTTTGTGAATACCCTACTTCCTTCATCAGGAGACTCAAAATTCGAAAAATTATCTAATTTTTAATACATGTACCTCATGTATAAGATGTCTATATTTGCAGTCTGTACAGACCAAATTGGTGAGTTATAGATGGCATGACATATTGGCCTATAATATTTGGAGATAATTTGGGAATGAAAATGGGAGTTTGAAGTGGTTTTATAGGGTTGAAATACCTATGCATTCAAGAGATGAATTTGTATAGCCTATTAAGTCAAATAAAACCTATAGGCCTATATAGATTGTATGGTGAATTAGAAGTAATATGATGCCTGGCACAAGATCTGTAGTCTTTTAAAAATTATAAATAATGATATAAAAAGTGTGTGGTATTTGATAGTGTCAATAAATTCAAGTATTTGATGAAGTGGCTTGGTATCCTATGAATTAAAGTAGAGATATATAGGTTCTAAGCCTATAGGCCCTTATATAGGAGCAAGGTAAACCTCAATCCAACATAAGAGAGTCTCAGACATGGAATATTAATTCCTACATAGATGAAAATAGAGTCTAAATTATCAAAGAATACCTAAGAGATACTAGTCTACTTGAGAGCTAATGAAGGTCAAATAAATTGAGTTGATAGTATACATTCACCTACAATACCCTATATAAAAGAAATAAGAGAGAAGTGACTTGAAAATGTCACAATAAAATTATGATCTATACATGGATAGTGATAATGAATGATTTCCTATGGATTTAATATATCATTAATCATAATGGCAAGAAAGAGAACTCAGTTTCAAAACTTCTATGCACAATCAACATCTTATCTGCTACCTATATGCCTACTTAGAGTTTTAGTTCATGTTCAAACCTAAAGGAATGGGAAAATATATGTTTGAAAATGTGATGGTAACTTAAATGGAACACTATATATATTCATGAACTTAAGGAAGTTAGTGATGACAAGGGTGAAGGCCTAAAACCAAGAATACAATCAAGTAACCTTAGAGGTACCTACATGACACATGACATAGACTGACCTCAAACCTAATCAGAGGAACATGGATGTTTGAAAGTGATCTAAAGTTTAATTTAGATAAATAAATAGTCCATAGGTTTTATCTAATATAAAATAGAAACAAAGTGAAGACTGATCAAAATTGATTTTCCAAACTCGACATATAGCTAGTTTACCATTCAAAGTAATCTAAGGAGATATGAGTAGAGAGTGGAGGTTGAAGGACTTTAAATGATTTCAAAAGGTATTGAAGAAATATAAAACATTTAAAAAACCTATTTAAGGGTATATTTCACATAATTTTCTCTATTTCTCTACCTGAAGACATGAAACACAAATTAGTCACCTACAACCAGTCTATACTTACAGGTAGTCAAGGATAGATTCAATGTTATAGATAAAGAGTCACACATGAGATGGTGGCGAGAGAGTGTTATAAATTAATTTAAAAAATCATTTAATGATAGTGTTTAATTTAATACATTTCTATTGAGGGAAGTTCTTATAAGGATTCCATACATAGTCAACAAACACAATCTTTAGGAACCATATAGGCCATTCAGAAACACTTAGTGGTGAAGAGTGTCTTTCCCATTGAAATGAGTAAGTATGAAAATGAGAGGAATGAGTGATGATGATAATATGAATACCTTACCAAGTTTTCACCATGAAATTAGAGAGGAAGCTTTGTTCATAGGCCTATAGGTTCAATATGCTCAAATTGCTAGAAACCCTTAATAGTGAAATGTAATGTTCTAGACCTATTTTATTGATGGTACATAACAATTTTGAGTCATTTTATGAACTTTATAAAACATGATAAAGATATTAATTTTTAGGTGAAGTGACTTATGAGGGTTTTGGACCTAAATATCCTTCTTGGGCTCTTTACATAAAGGCCTACAATCAGTCATGAGGGAGTTTGGTGTTTTTAGGGCCTCATAAGCACACTAAAACGTTGAGATTTGGTAAAAGGTATGTTAATTAGTTTATAAATATAATAAAAATCACCTTAAGGTCATACCAGTAGTGGATATAATCATTGTTTTATCTTAGACCTAGCCTACTCCTTTGGTAAGTGGTAGACTTGAGGCCAAGGGGTCTATTTGAGCTCAAAAGCATAAAAAAATATTTTATACCTCATTAAGGGTAATTTAGGTATTAAAAAATCATATAAAATGTATAAATACACTTTTATGAGGAATCAACACTCATTTTTCAATTCAAATGCCCTTAAGGGATAATAAGAAGGTGACAATCTCATAATAATAAACACCCTAACTAGTACATCAAATGCATACATAGGAGTTATGAGAATTGAAAAGGAATATATAATCATGGATAGGGATTTTTTAGAGTTTTTTAAACGTCACCCAAAAGTGAAATTAAGTTTTAAGGCCTAAAATTCAAATTTAACCTTTCTCAAGTTTAAGGAAGCTAAGCATGCCCCCTGAGGAGCAACTTTAGATACCCATACCACATGTCACACTTTTAATGGGAAAATTAGGCATTTGGGATAGATGAGGATTATAATAAATAAGTTTTTAAAAGTGTAAGGAGGTAAGTTTGTAGTCTATTCTTTATGAACAATCATTAAGACCCCAAACTGGTCTTAAACCCTTCTAAAACCCTGATTATGACTAGTCAAGGAAAATAGACCTAAAATTCACATTTAATTACATATTTTTTCTCCTAAAACCTATTTTATGTTGTTAAATACTCAAAAAATATTATACACATGTAATTTGATGCTGATGTCACTATTAAAGATTGTCACAAATGCCCTATTTTTCATGTTTTTTGGTATTTTGTCAGTGTTCTAAGAAATAGAGAAATTACCAATCCTTGGATAAGATAATTTTGGATTTTTACTATCTATAAAAGTCCAAAAATGTGCATGGAATATTCTGGAGGTGGTAAAACTAGGCCAATTGTCCAAGGTAGTCTCAAATAGGCTTAAAATGAGACTAGGTAACAAGGTGATTTCTTGGTTTACATACTTCCATAGGGTCTGAGGACCCCAAATTTAAATTGAAGTTTTTTATATCATAATTAAAGTGAATAAAATTATTTTGGGTTATTTAACATGTGTCAGACCTATTTGGAGCAAGATTTCTCTTTCTAGGCCTAGGAGGGCTAATTAGGCCTAATTAGAGAGGAAAATGAATGAAAAAGAGTACTTACACTTGGATTCTAATCATGAAATTTTGTGTGAAGATGTAAGAATATATAGGGTATGCAAAAATGTGACTAAGTTTCCAATTTAATATGTAAAATATTCTATAAAAGGAGCTTTATAGGTTTTTAGGGCTATAAGGAATGGGTGCTAAAGCATTATATATGAGCAAAATTAAATCTTTTGGGATAATTGATGGTTATAAATGATCTATTAAAGGTATAAATACATGTTTATAATCCTTACATGGATTTAATTTTTTGGTTCAAATCAAAATCCTTCTTTCTCTCTCCTATGCCTTTTATTCATGTGAAGGAATCAAGTGTTCAAATACAAATAATGGATGCATAGAAGTTTTCCAAGGGATTTATTAATGTTTATCTTTCCATAATACACCTATTAAAGTTGGAATAAGTCAATTTAAGTTTTGGATAAGGTTTCAAATGTTGAATGTTTCTCAAAGACTCCTAATCATAATCCCCTTCTTTCCAATGCCTAGCTTGTTGAAGGAGTCAAATAAGCACTAAAGAGCTCCTAAACAACCTCAACCAGGTGGAAAAACTTAATGAATGTTTTATAATAATGTTTCAATTAATAATTAAAGAATACATGATGACCTATTTTTAAGGAAAGGTTCTAGTCAAGAGAGGCATTTAACCAATAATATAGGGTTCCTTGGTAAGGATTTAGGCACTGTTATTGGTCAAACTCCAATAATAAAGGATGATGAAATCTTAAAGAATTATTCATGATTATAATACAATTAAAAATTAACCCATATGCCACTTTTGGATAAGTAATAAAAGAGAATAATAAGTAAATGCTATGTTGGAATTTAAAAAGGACCTTATGAAGGTTTCATCTCCTAGTTTTAAGGCTTTACTTTGTCTTTCTCTCTCCTTTATCTTTATAACTATATGTAAGCCTATGTTTGGAATTTTAAAAAATCCTTAACTTTAATTTTTTCAAGTCCATACTCATAAAAACACTTGTACTTGCTTGTTTTTAATGAATAATATTGAATTCATGCCTCCTCAAAGCCTATGTTTAGTGTATGTTAATGGTTAGTTGATGAATGAAAATGATAGTACATGATTCCTATCATATTTTAATTTCCTCTTTACCTATTTTAATGTGTTATCTAATACTTATAGGTTGCATATTTTGCTTCAATAATCTTGTATATATGGAAAGCATTAGCTTTCTTTAGTGCCTTTGAGAGACCTATTGACTAGCTACCTTAGATCATGCATCAAACCTGAGCCCCTGTGTGAAACATCAATATATGGAGACTTTATTTTGATAAGTTTCATAAGTTTTATGTTATTATTCATACTTCTTAGTTCATACTACACAAGTGGAGGACACATTTCGGTGTATCACCTTAGTTAGATAGGTTTTCCTTTCATTTTACCTTCTTTTCTTTTCCCTTACAAGTTGGTAGTGTAGAGTAGAGATCCTAACTAATAAATTAAGGAGAGATATCCCTTTATATATATATATATTCAATCCATCTATTATGACACACACATCATAGGATTTTCTCCATGTTACTTTAGACTATGATTGCCTGAAACTACCTTCACAATGGTGTAATTCTACTAGTCAACACCAAACAATTACATATTTATACCGTAAAAATAGTCCTCTAAGTTTCTCAATATATTATGATGTATAATTGGGGATAATTTTAATGTTATATGGGTGTTCAAAGGACCCAATATTGATAGTATTAAAATTTGTGTCTTAGTAATTTGGATTATTAGTGGGTGTTCGGATTTATTGAAGTCAAACACTTGATCAAAGATCATGTATTTTGGGACTTGATTTCATCTAAGGGTCATGATGACACCCCAATCATAATCTACATATCCCAGATCATCTCTCTCATTCTCACCAATTATTTGAGTTATAAATATCCAAGTGTTGCTAAGGAATTCTAAGATATGTTGGTCATCTTCAAAGACCTAGACATTTTTTACATTATCTAGGATAGAGGGGAAAGGGATCAAATTGATAGAGAACTCCCATAATCCTATATCATCAAGAGCTATTAGATTCAAAATATAATTTTCTAATGAATTTACCACTTATTTTTTCTCTTGAGGAAAGGGAATATCATTAAATATAATGAACATTTCTATCAAATCCCATGCCCTATGTTTTTACATCTTAAGATAAGAAATTTTGCATTGGAATTTGGTCCTGACTCAGTTTATTACTAGCTTAGAATCCCCAAACACTTTGAGATACTTAAGCCTTTTTTTAATGAAAATTTTATCCCAATGATTAAGGCTTCATATTATTCTAGGTTGTTTGTATAGGAGAACTAAAGTGTATAAGTGGCTAGGTGTCATTTTTCCTATGAGTTAATCAAAAGGACACCTAAGTATGAACCTTATTTATAATGGGCCCTATTGAATAATAGGGACCAAAAACATGGAATCTTAGGATTATTTCCAATTTAATGATTATTTATTTATGTAGATAGGGAGTAGATTCCAAGGTCTAAGGATACTAAGTTCACATTTTCATTCATGGTGTTGTATTCTATGTTCATGGGTTTTTTCCTAAGTTCTCTATCTACTATGATTTGATTTTCCATGACTTTCTATGGTAAAAACATATGTGAAAAGTTATTATCTATGTACCCATTCAAGTTTTTAAATCAATCCCTACTGAGAACCATCCCATAGGCTTTGGGGTTTCTTACCACGTAGATGTCTATGAAATATTGGATCCTAGGATTAGACTCTAGCTGCATATGGAAATTTAAAATCTCACCAACTACCTTAACCTATGATTTATTTGTGAATAATGGATATGTAGAGGGGAGGTTAGTCTAATGTTATTCCAATAAAATAAATTTAAATAATGCACTAAAATCCTAACACCTCTATCATAGACACTAGGGAGAGCATAGGCAAAAAACATGCATATGAAAACATAAGTAAAAAAAAAAAAAAAAACTCTTTTACCCTCCTTGGAGATCCAAAAAAAGTGGCTTGCTTAGTTTATGCATCAAGAAGTATTTGAAAATGAAGATTAATTTGCTCCTCTCCTTAACACCTTGATGCATAAACTGAATAATCCACTTCAACTTTTCAATCCACTTCAACTTTGCTCCTTCTTTTAATATTTGATCAAGTGCCCCACTTAACAGGTCTATAGGCCAAATTAGTTGTTGTTATGTCACAAGGTGATTGGGGGTTAATATGTGAGAGGTTATTATTACGTATGGGATACTATGCTAAATAGGGATGCCTCAACATGATTATAAGCATTGATGAATGATGCATGATTGAAATTAGTACATTTAGTGATTCTGAGGCTTAATTTGAAATGGTTGGTAGGAATCGATCTAATGTCTAGTTAGAGGCCAATTGTGCCCAGATTTGGACATCTACCTTAACCTAAGATTTATCTAGTTAGACTACCACCTTATTCAATTTGATATAGACTAGCTCTAACTTCTCACAAATTATTACAGGTATCACATTAGTTAAATATCCTAAATTGACTAATCATTTATGAAATTTCTTCTTAAACAATGTGATAGTCATAAGGAAGGGAGGAACTTTAGTTCTATTCTAGTGGAAGACCACATTAATGTGGGATTTTTTTTTGTTTTAACTAGGTTGGATTATCTATAAGTGACTTAAGTAGAAGGAATCATTATTTAGTTATTTTTGTGATCTCATGAAGTGTTATATTGGATTTTATTTTCTTCATGTCTTCTACTATGTTATACCCCATATTATTCTGAATTGGATAGGTCTCTATAGGAGCCTTTGACTTATTAGGTTTTAGAGGTGGTGGGTTTATCCTAGCTTTGGGATTAGGAGGATGTAACCATCATTTTGGGGAGTGGATGTGGTGAGGGTTTGTTACTACATCTAGTTCCTAAAAGCATAATTACTCCTTTGAAACTGCTAGAACATGTGGACCTCATTTGTATTCTCCTCTAGTTCATTATCTTCTTGGTTGGGGAACTCCGTAGTAATTAGTATAATTATTATGTTTGGAGGTCTATTAGTGCTATGTGTTTATGTACATTTTGAAACCATCGTGTACTCCATTTCCCGCTAAAATATATCTAAGACACTACATAATTCTATGTAGTTGAGTTCCCCATGTTGGGTTGTGTTATGTACCTGACATTAGTTTTAGAAGGATATCTCATATACATTATTATGGAGATTATAGGATTTTTTGTGCCTTTTGTAGGTAAATTTTATATTAGATCCCTCACCATTAACATTCCCCATTTTTTTAAGACCTAAGAAATCATTGGTTAGACTCTACACCATACATTGGATATCATACATTTTTCACAGTAGGAATTAATTATTGGTTGTGGGATTGGGGAATTTATTCATTATGCACTAAGGTAAGTAAAACTAAGTTTTGGTTGGGTGAAACATGTTTCAATAGGATTTGATTTGTCACTAATATGATTCAGAGCATTAGAACATTTTGGTTCACATTGGGAAGAAAGATTAGGGTAGGTAAGCTTAGCAAGGCATTTAAGATGAGTGCTATCATTTAACCTAAGGGGTTAAGTTGTCTATCAAAATTAATGGATTTATAATAAGCTAGGGGTAAATATATTATCATGGGATATCATATTAAAAACATGGTTATCTATGGGTTCAAGGAGTTCTTATACATTTCAAGTACCAGTTGAGCATTAGGTTGATAAAGCATGGTGACCTGGATATACATCTTTTAGAACCTAGAGTTGAAATTTTTGATTGGTTAATTTGGTTCCTTATTAATACATAAACTATTTTTATAGGATACTAGGGTTAATGACTTGCCCATATAGACATAATTTTATAGATTATATAGCACATCAATATTTTACAGTTAGAAAACTCAAACCTTGGTTGTTCCTCTTAGTTCTAGACCTTTATCACTTTTACACGTCTTAAACTCTATCTTGTTCCCCTTATCCTATATATTTGTATTAATAGTCTTATATTTATGACATAAGCCTTCTATCTTGCTCAAAATGCTTATAACCTATTTATCTTCCACCTCTACAAGTTTTGAGTCTATAGCTACTTTCTTACTCCCTAAACACTAACATCTGGGATAGACACTTGCATAAATGATAGTGTATTTACCTAACACAGGTGTTTGGTTTCCTAAATTAATTAAATTTATAGATGAAACATATTCTTATAGTTAGCCTAAGTTCTTAAGTTTGATTTACTTCTCCAAAGGGATTGATATATATAAAAAATTAACCTTCATTCATTCCTAACCTATAAAACCTAGCATAGACCTATGAAACCTATCAAACTCATTAAATAAATCACTTAATAAAGTAAAGCCTACCTATTTTCTCTTATTTCCATTCAATCATAGGGACAACACATACACATGTTTGAAGTACTAAAAGAATAACCTAAGAGATCGATTCACCAAGTATTTTAAACTTATATGACTTATTGAATGTAAATATTATGTTTTTAATATTTGAGTATAATAAATTAGGGAAAGAAATATGGAATAAATACAACCACTAATTTGTTATAGAATTGACTAATTTTGACCTTTGTAAAAATAGTAATAAATAGTGCAAATAAGAACTTATCTAGAAAATGACTGAGATGGATGATCTATAGGTTGAAAAGTAAGGAAATGACTGGTCTAAGTGTCATAAACAATATATAGGTGTCAAAAACCCTCCTGGATAGTATCATCTTAATTTCATAGTAGTACCATGTGTCACTAGTGTCTCTATTTTGGTATTAGTTTCCTCTATGTAGGATTGTTTTGAGCTTTTGGGTATACTTGTTTTTGGATCTATATGGTTTGTTTACATGTACATAAGTTATAAAACCTTATATATTGCATGTTTTGATTCGATTTTCTAGAAATACCTTATCCTACATGTTGTTAGGGCATCTAGTTGATATAAGATGAAAATTGTGTTTGTTATTGGGGTAGGATGGACATCCTTAACACCCCACTATGAAGAGAGTTTACTAAATACTAATACTCTAAAAAGGGATCAAAATTGATGTAGTTATCCCCACCTAAGTTCTGGTTCAAGTGCAAGTGAATATAATATGGTAGTTGAATTGAGTGCTTTGAACATTGTTGAGATTGGAAATCTAAGTGCTCTAAGATTAAGAATGTTGTAGATGGTAGTATGTAGAAGTAGGGTAGAATAGGGAATGATAACCATAATTGTGCACAAATTATTTTGAGTTTGCATATGTAATTTTTATCTCATTTCCATCTAGTGGTTAGAGGGATAAAATTCATGTATTTATATTATTATGGGGCTTGTGCAGGTGTTAAAATAGGTCTAGGACAACCTTAGGAGGTATAATATTTGGAAAGATAGATGTCAAATAAAAGGATAATAGCACCATTATTAGGACACTAGCACCATGTGGTATCACTGCCCCTATTATGGTGCTAGTGTCCAAGTGGTAGAACAATAGGAATAAAGGGCTAGGATGAAAGAATGAAGGTTTATGACTACTTTAGGGATGACTAAGGATGCTTGTAGCCCACAACAAAGTTGGATAAGTGTGAAAATAGGTTTTAGGATAGGTCTAGGTCTAAAATAGGGACATGTGATCTCAAGTATCACTCTTAGCACTCAAGTGTCACTTTTAGGTGATTACACCCCCCCATTTATTCTATAAATTCAACAAACCAAAATGAATAGGATAAAGGGGGAAACAACATACATAGACTTACCTAAGAGGTGAATCCCATGAAGTTGGGTTTGAATATGTGAAACATGATCCAATCCATGTCCTATAAATCAAACATGCATAAATTAGTCCTTAAGAGATTTAAAAAGTAAAGACAAAATTGAGTAAATAAGTGAAACTAAGTAAAATTGAGTAAAGGGATAAGAGAGAGGAAAGGAAAAAATACACCTCATTGAATATGTGAACCAATTCATAAGAAGGAAGATAAAAGTGTCATGGACATGATATATAAGAAAGCATACATACAACACACATGAAGCACACAAATTAGGCCAAAGGGATAAAATACAAGGGACATCATAACATGTCACTAAATCTAAGAAAATAAGACATAGAAGGACATGTTTAAATGTCCACATATGTAAGTAAGCAAGTTGGCTTAGAGACACATAGAAGGACATGTTCAGATGTCCATATACATAATCAATAAGGCATACACAATAACATGGTAACATGTCCAAAGCATAAACACTATGAAAAGAAGTGGCACAAATCCAAAGACAAATGGAATATTTAAATGGCTTCAAATAGAATAGGCATATAGATACAATCAAGTCTAAATTAGGAAATCTAGAAATCTAAGTAAGCATGAACATGTAATACAAATCTATGTAAGAGCCAAGATGTATATATACTAAGTCTAAAGTAGTAGTCAGTAAAAAATATGAGTAAATGTAGCATGATACATATCAAGATATAAAAATTCTAAATCTATGATGTGGATTATAACAATATGTAACCTAGTAATTGAAACTATGTATAGGGTGCCCCAAATGGGTGAATGTGTCAAATGAAGAACCCATGTATCAGTTTATAGTACCCCTTCTGAGTGGATAATAATAAATATGGATTGGTGTAATGGAGCTAAGTCCTATAATCAATATGCAATTACTTGAAAAGAATAGGTGAATCATCTATGTATGATAAAAATTGACAATACTAAGATATCTAACATATGTAGTGTGTTGTAGATATAATAACTGTAAACATGGAAATGCATACAACCTATAATTTTGTGTTCTATGAGTGAATATTTGAATGTTTTTGTGTTTTTTGAAATATTATATTATTTTTATATTTTCTAGATATAAGTTACATAATATGAAAAGAGTTATTGATTTTATTTTTAAAATATCCTTAGATTCATGATGTTCAATGGTTTTTTAACCACCTTACCATTAGGTGAAGATAGATGGTATAATTTTGGGCTAATATTAAATGTGATTAAATAAAATCAAAGCCAATTAGGTTTAAATTTTCCTTTGTTCTCTTCTTTAGCATTGACATTTTGATATTTTCTTTTAAAACTAGATAGTTGACTTTAAATTACATACTATGGACATGGTTATTGTAGGTCCACTGGATTCATTTATGATATGCCCTAAGATGTTCAATGGCTTGAATGTGCATGTGATCCAAATATTCTAATTCATGGAGATGTCTCTCTCTATATTGGTCATTTGTGATGAGCCCTTTTAAGGAGACCCATAAGGATGGGATTTATAACTCTAGTGGGATAATTTCTTTTGTGTCATATACTAGTGAATAAGGAGTGATAATTATTCCAATCCATGCCAAATTCGGTAAATATTTTTTGTTAATACTATTAATTGCCTTTTTTTCACTTTTGCTTGACCATTTCCCTATGGGTAGTATGAAGTAGAGAATGTGTGTCATATTTTATACTTAGCACACAATTTCTTCACTATTTTATTCTTGAAATAAGTTTCATTATTTGTGATGATCATTGTTGGGAGATTGAAGTGAGAAATAATGTTTGTCATTATAAAATGGCACATATATATTTTCCATTTATGGATTGTATTGGAATGGCTTCCACCCATTTTATAAAGTATTTTATAGATATGATAATGAAATTGTGACCTCCTGCAGATTTTGGATTTATCTTACCAATTAGATTAAAACCACATAACATGAATGGACATAGGGATACTATGGGTTGTAGTTTATATAAAGGTACATTGTGTAGGTTACCATGGAATTGGAATTTTTTATATAACTTTGTGTATTCTTGGCATTCTTGATCCATGGTTGGCCAATAGTATACTTATCTAAGTAATTTGTGTGACATCACTTTACCATTGAAATGACCACCACATTCACTATCATGCACCTATTTGATATCTAAATTATCTTCCTAAGATATCAAACATTAGATTAAGTGTCCCTCAAAATATATTTAGAATAATTCCCCTCCAATAATGACATATCAAAGGGATTTTCATTACAATTTTCATATTTTGTTTCTTGTGAAAGTATCTAGTGTCATGGATTTATGTAGAAAATTGTATATATCATAGAACCATTCAGATGTTGCTATTATACATATGGTAACTAAAACCATTAGAGATATGAGGTTTGCATGGGATATTTATGGAGATTACAGTAATTTGATACTGAAGACAACCTAGTCTTCATCTATGTCAATGGAGATCAATGATATTGGACTATCCATTACATCGACATGGTAGTTATATTTACATGGAATGTTTTCAATATATAATTTTTCAAAATGAGCGTATAGACATTAAACCATATTTTAGGGAATGAAGCATTCTTATTTGGTTTGGTATATATCTATAACTTGATATGAAAATTAATTATGAATCCTTATAAACTTTAATTGATTTGATCTGGAGAGCTTGAGCTACTTGAAGGCATAAGATAAGAGCTTAATATTCTGTAATGTTGTTGGTAAATGAAAAATTGAAAAGGTAAGTGAGGGTTACTATGTGCCTAAGTGGGTTGATGAATTTTTTTTTGGTTCTTTCCCTATATGCACATATAGAATGGTTAAATAAAATTACCCATGTATTAGAAATGGTATTATATGTTATGGAGTCATCCCTAAAATCATCATTGATAGTATTTGTGTCGAATAATGGGGTTGTTACCAATTGATCTATAATATTTGGCCTTTTACTTATTTTTGTAAGATGATATTGAGGTCAAATTTGGTGGGTAACATAACCCATTTTATAATACAGCCTAAGAATGCATTTTTGACATGAGGAAATTTAAAGGATCAAATTTGTAATGAATTGTGTCTCATTATTAATCATAAAGTGTCAGAGCTTCTAAGTATTAAATACAAGTGCCAAATAATTTTTTTATATTATTGGATAATTTCATTCATAGTCAACAAGTGTATTACTGATGTAATAAATGGCCCACTCTTTATGTTGATCATTGTGTTGTGCTAGGAGTGCACCAAGTAAATTAGATTCACCAAATGTTTTAACCTTTTATGACATATAAAATCTAAATCTTGTGTTGCTAAAGATCTAAGTATAGTAAATCAGGGTAAAAATATGCAATAAATATATCCACTAATTTGTTACAAAATTGATTAATTTTGACCTTTTTAAAAATAGTTATAGATAGTGAAAATATGAACTTAGTAGTTGGAAAATGACTAAGATAGACGATTCAAAGTCTAAAAACTAAGGAATAGGCTAGTATAAGTATCATAAATAGGATATATGTGTCAAAATTCCTCCTAGATAATAGTTCCCTAATTGGATAATAGTGCATTGTGGTGCTAGTGTTCCTATTTTGGTAGTAATGTCCTCTATGTAGGACTATCTCAAGATTCTCGGTGTACTTGTGTATGTATTTTTAAGGTTTGTTTTTACATACACAAGTTCTAAAACCCTCTATATTGCCTACTTTGACTAAAATTTTGAGCAAAACCTAATCCTTCGTGTTGTTAGGGCATCCAACTGATACCATATAAAAGTGTGTTTGTTATTGGGGTAGGTTGGACATCCTTAACACCCCATTGTGAATAGATTTCCCTAAATACCAATAATATAAAGAGGGATAAATCCCAATGTAGCTATCCCCATCTAAGTGCTAGTGTAAGTGCAAGTGGAACTAGTATGATATCTAACTTGAGTTCTTTGAATGTGATTGAGATTGGAAATCTAAGTAATATAAGCTTGTAAATGTTGTATATGGTAGTATACAAAATTAGGGCATAATAAGGATTGATAACCTTAATTGTGCACAACTTATTATGAGTTTGCATATGTAATTTTAATCTCATTTACATCTAGTGGTTTGAGGGTTAAAATTCATGTATTTATAATATTTTGGTTCTTGTGTAGGTGCTAAAATAGGTCTAGGACAACCTTAGGAGGTTTAAGATTTGAAAATATATCCATTTTTTAAAATAAGATGGAAAGGATAGTAACACAATTATTGGGACACTAGTGCCATGTGGTGATACTATACTTATCATGGTGATAGTGTCAAAGTGGCAAAATAATAGATACGAAGGGCCAAGATTTAAGAATAGCATTATAAGACTAATTTAGCAATGACTAGGGATGCTTGTGGCCTATATGAAGGATGGATAAGTGTGAAAATAGGATCTAGGATAGGTCTAGGGATAAGTTAAGGATATTTGGTCTCAATTATCACTCTAAGCACTCAAGTTTCACTTTTAGGTGATTACACCAAATTACAAGCTAATTCATTATTGTACTTTATTTGGAAATATTACATGATTCACACATAAACCAACACATAGGGGATAAATATATAAATTTGAGGTCCTCTTTGGAGTATTGGATATGTAGGTAGTGCTCATTGATAGAGGGATCTTTGGGGTTAACTCAACATTATGTTCCCACTAACCCATTTTCCCCCTAGGTCACTATGAAGATGAAAAACTAGGGATTTGCAAATTCATGAGGAATTATAATCCATGACCTAAATATAAATGCAATAGAGTGAAGGTGAAGTAAACCTATAATAATATAGGTGGTCAAATCCTTTTCTAGTAGGTATTATGTATAGGAAAATTATATAGAGTATAGAGATTAGTATTGATGTAACTGTCCTAGGTTGATGTTAGTGTCTATGGCTCTAGAAGCTTCAAATCCATAATCTAATGACTATTTAAGAATCATATTCTATTATAGTTTCTACCTATTTGATATTGAGAATTATGTTAACATAATAACAAGATAACTACATTACTTCTTTATCATTTCTATATATAATATAGTTTTACTTACTATTTTTATCCTATCTCAGTTAAGAAATTTAGTATATGTGTATATTTGAGTTTAACACATGATTGACTTCTTGTATATCTGATCATCACCCTTGTGCATTGTCATTTATATATTATTAACCCTATCTACCTAAGTAAAAAAGGAGATTCATCTAATTTAGAGTTAAACATTTGTTGAACCTAATTTTTGAACATCAAACCTTAGGCAAATTAAGATTTTCTAATTTTTCTATTGTTGATCCCTGATTGCTATAATTTTACAATCATGTTTATTTGAATATATATATATATATATATATTAATTATTTCATGGTCCAATACCATATTGTTGATATGATTTTATACATTAGTTACCTTATCAAAATTATTTCCAATCATGAGAGGGTTTTAAATTATAAATAACACTTGATATCTCTTCAAAATTCCTTTTATAGTTTTATAAAGCTAGTATATAGATTCCAATGTATATGCTCTCAACTATTTTTTATACCTATGTCTTATTTAGATGACAGCTATTATCCTACACCCATTATTCACCCATGGATTATATTGGATTATTCAATCCATGTTGTTACTACTCTAAGAGGTAAGGTTACTCAATCCAACCCACCACATATTAATATACAATAGGTGCCTACTAAACCTAAGAAGGTAATAAATTTCAAGGGATATGACATTATTCACCAATTGAGCAATACACATGCTAAAATTTCAATTATTGAGATGCTAAATCAATCTAATATTTATAAGGATATCCTATATGAAGTAATACATGAGACACAAGTTAAAAGTGATCTTGAACCTACTCATTTTATGGATATCATGAAATATTTCAAGAAAAATGCCAATATCATTACCTTTAATCCAATAGATTTTCCATCCAAAGATATTAATGAATAAAATTTTCCTTTTTCATACAAGTGACCATGTAATATAAAGACATAAAAAGGGTGTTCATTGATAATGGATTAGGCCTAAATATTTGAATCATAAACTTTCTAATCACCATGGGTATTAGCACCAATATTTTGAAAAAATCGTTATGCATATAAAAGGGTTTGATAATTCATATATCCCTCTAGTTGGTCAAATCACATTGGATGTGACATTGGGACAAAAATAGTTTTTAATTTTTAGGTCATGTCTCAATCATTACATTATAGTTTACTTTTGGGTAGACCTTGGATACCTTTAATGAAATTTATCCCATCTACACTTCACTAATGTGTAAAATTCATACATGATGGGACCTTATTATCCATGTTTGTTGATGATGAGCCATTCAAATTTTGTAAAATGATACACTCCAAAACTAAAGGCATTCCTATAGTGGTACTACCTACACAATGCATTATTATTGAACACATTGACACTATGAAATAGGTAATTCAAGAACAATGGATCCCTCATCTCCATATATCAATAAGGCAATAAATATTGAGGTACACATCAATTAATATCCAGAGAAAGAACCATTATTAAAGGATCCAATAGAGCCACAAGAGCACCCACCATTTGAGCTTCCTTTATTGGTCAATAATAAGTAGAAATATGGCCATGTTTTATATTAATATGAAAATTATGATGACACCACTTATGATATGATAGATGATAAAATGTGAAAATTAAAAAATGATCCACTTGATCACCTATCATACAACCTATTTGAACCTATAGGTAATGGAAAATATAAAACTAAATTGACTTGTATAAAATATAGAACTAAATTTAGATAAGGGGGAAAAAATAGTAGATGATCATGTAAATTCTTGTTACTCCATACATCCTTCTTGGTTACAAACATTGAGTCAGATGTACATGGGTCAAATACAAGTATATCATGTGAATAATGTGGAATATTTTCAAAAAGATTCACACCAGATGATATATATCACAACACAACATGTAATATATAAATATTATCTTTGAACATAAAATAATTAATTCACCTTCTACCAGACATAGATCACGTAGTATAATTATACCTACAGAATAAAAGGTACCATATTATAAATATCATTAGATCATCAATCATAATACCAATAAATGTTAGGTATTGAGGTAGTTAATTTATACATATAATAAATAATGATGCATACACATTATATTTGACATGAGGAAAATTTAAATTCTTTCATATCTTTTAGAAAATCATTTTCTCTTAAAATGGTCAAAGTATGAAGATTTAACTGTTACTATAAATATTGATGGGGTTTATTCCCACCATCTCCAATTTGATATTAACAAGTTTGATACAACTTATGGCTCCAAATTTCTTGAATAATTGGGACATACTATAGATGAACAAATATAATCTATGTTAATTTCATAATCTTGAAGATACGTTCAATTAACTATATCCTATGTCTCACATGTGGAATATTCCACCATATGGGTATTAGACCATGAACCAAATTTGAAACTAAAGTTTGGACAAATTTGGCTAATAAAGTGGAATACTAAGGTAGATACTAAAAACATGTGTGATAATTTTTTTTTGATATGGATATAAATATTTTATTATATCATGATGGGCATGATTATTTTCCTACACCATTGGCTTCATGTAAACCATTAAATAGAAACATTGAAGTGGTGGAAGTATAGTGTGATGAGTCTATTATATGACTCATTATATCCACATATTGACCCTTACCACCTAATAATCTACCTTCTTTTAATGAGTATTACATGCATTTTATGACTTATTTCTAGTCTAAAGTAGGAAATAATTACATATGGTTTGGTTCGTATGTGTGAGTTAATGCTACCTATTTCACCACTATGTTCTAAATATAGTTATGGTTAGCCCTTATTTTTATTTTTATGAGTGATGTAAATACACTATGCTAAAAAGTTATGAGCTTTAGAAAGTGAATTCAACCATTGGAATCAATCTTAGCATATGATGGATCCATATAGTAAATTTTCATATTCTGTTAGCCAAGCTCTAGAGTACAATAGTGGGGTTCTAGAGTGATAAAAGCTAGTTCTGAAGTATATCAGTGAAGCTCTATAATACTACAGTCTAGATCTGGAATACATAGGAAAAAGTCCAAAGTTATTCCAACCATATAAAAATCTCAACAAAGTCATTTTGGATGATTGTGAAATGTTGTATACACCTATTCATGATGTACATGGGTCATTATTTGATTCATTTAGACACTTACCATTTATAACATTCTATTTATAGTCTTATTACTTATAATAATGTTTGTAAAAACACCATTATAAATATTATAATATTTTGGGTTAATATATTTTTAAACATTGTAAATAAAGTATGAATGTAACCAACTAAATCAACATGCATGCAGTTACATACCTCTCCCAACATTTCACCTTGAAACATGTTGGTAGAAGATTTTAGATTGTAAAGTTGTGTAGGACATTTATCTGATATTTGTGCATTATATACTCATTTTATCATTGCATAGTCTCTTTTTTACTATCTTCATGACTTTTAATAGGCTATAATATGAATAGACTCCACTTTTGGCACCAAGTATAAGAAGAATATGAATAGTCATGGAATAGAAACATCTATATATAATTTTATTTGTATGAAGAAAAGGGTTCCACTTTTGAAGATATCAATAAATATTCATCTGGTTATGGTTACATGTGTGATTTCTTATTATGTTACTTGCATGCATTCTCATGTGTAATGTTTTGGTTACCTTTTTTTTGTTAATCCAAATGCTTTATTTTTGTTTATGAAACAATGGTTGTTCTTAATTCCTAAATGACATAGGATAATTATTAATTACTATTTTTCTATTATGTAAACTCCTATATGAATATAAATGTTATTCTATGCATACAAAGTATATCACATCTATCCTCATCCTTAGCATGTATTGATGCTTCAAGAACCTCTGTTAATAATGGTGTAATGAGCATGGATACTCCTTTTTGGATGGAATTATGCTAAGATGGTTACCAAGGAAAAGAGATATTGAGATATGGATAGACCAAAGTATATGTAATTTTGTAGAAGAATAATCAAAAGATACTTGTCTTACCATACATGAAATCATTTAAAAGCATATTTATGGAGAGATTTAATAAATTTTCTAGTGTGATTTTCTTGAATTGCTAGCTAACTAGTTAGCATGGTTGGAATATTATTACTTTAATCCAAGGATGGAAGAAACTATAATCTAGACTGAAGAAAAGATAGACTAGTTATAGATATTGGAAACTAAGTGGATAAGAGAAATGAATCATTGGGTTGCTACTATAGTAGATGAATATATAACTAAGTTTGTATTATAATGATATATAAATTTTGAAGTTGTGAAGGACTTGTTCATCAGAGGAATTCAAGGGAAATTTTTGCAAAAACTACTTATCCTTATGAAGATGTTAGTTGTGGACAAGGATATGGTGCCTACTCTAACCAATATGGAGTAGTCACTTTGAGTGTATGGGTGTGTGTGTGTGTGACATGGTAATGAATGTTGATTAGATGAGGAGATAAGTATTGAACCTAAATCTAGAATGGAGACATAAGGGAAGAATAGTTAGAAGAAAATTATGGATTTAGAATGTGAGTTATGATAACAAAATAGATGGAGTAAATAGAAGAATACCGAGGTAGTTATCAGCAGAGTTAGGATTATTAGTAAAATAAATGAATATTGAGTAGGAATATGTGATAATTAAAAATAAAGATATGAAGAATTAAGGATGAATAAATATGAGATAGAATAATAATATGAATAACAACAAAAAGAGAGAAGTGATGAAGAATGAGAGGAAGAAGATATATTCAAAGAAGAAGGTGAGAATAACATAGAAGTAGATCAGTTAGATGTTAAAAGTAGTACATAGCTATAATAATGGGTATTATCATAAAAGGGACATGAAGTATTAAGAAAAAAAGTAGAATAAATTTGAAGAGTAATCATAGTTTCAAGCTTAGAAAAATAATAAATCACAGAAAATAATCTTTCACCAGAAGAGCACATGTCCCCATAGCCCAATTTTGTATATTCCAGTAGAAGTTTTCAACCAGATGATTAGGCAACAATATTTGGGAAGGTATATTTTTAGAATAAGTACTTTATTGGGGTACTAAAATTGAAACAATATGAATTCATAAGGCTTTGAAGTCCATAGGGTTTGTTGAAACCAAGTAGAGAAAAGTAGGAAACATAGAAAAATAGAGCGCACAGATTAACTTTCCTATTGCGTAGGTAAATCTTCATAGTGCAAAAATAAGATCACATAGAATGTAAACTTCTATTTTAATAGATTCACAGTAGATCCCATCAATTTTTTTATAAAATGGGTGTTTTAAGAGCATTTATAAACTTGGAAACATATGATGGGTCTGTGGACCTTGAGTAATACTAACATGTGAGATGTGATGGAAAGTTAAGGGTATTACTGATGAGGTTATAAAGAAGTACAAGTTAATAGGGGCACTAAATAGAAGAGTACTTAAATTTATATACCATAGATAAATTACATAGTGAAGTCTTTAATAGGTTAAAGAATGGTTTATCACATAATTTAAGATAAAGAAATGTACAAGTCAGACTATTCAAGACCTAAAGGAGATTAGGTAGAAGTTGGGAGAATAAGTATGCAATGATGATTGTAGGTTATCTGATGTTATGAATAAGGTGGAATTTGCCTTATTAGATAAAGATAAAACTATATGGTTTGTCAAAGGATTGCATTCTAGAATCAAATTTACTATAGTGCAAACTTAATATGCTATTAAGGCAAATGCTAGAGCTACTACTTTATGAGTGGAGCAAAATGAAGACTATGGGGAAGCTCCCATAATGGGTTCTAAGATTGAAAATACATTACAAGATTTTATTAAGATAATGGAATAATATCATGAATCAAATAAACTTAAGATACATTTATGGTGCATAGAGTCTAGAAAAGAAAGACATCATAGGAATGATTATCCTAAGATCAAGATAGAGTTCTATAAAATTTTTAGAGTAGTAGGGCATGTAATAATGCAGTGTCATCTCTTAAAATAGTATGCCAAAAGCCTACAAAGTTTATATTGTAATTTTTTTAAGTCACACAATCATGATGAAACTAATTTTAGGGATTTTCAAGAGATCAAAGAAGTTATTACAAATAATGTATTCGTCATCACTATGCAACAAGTGTCCTTGGAAAAGTAGATGATTCTAGTCCTAGAGGTCGATAAGGGTTGTGCAAACCAAGTAGGTCCATAATGGATTCCTAATTAACCTCAATACCAACCTCAAGGTATGGTCAAATGAACCCCTTCTTCACTAAGTTGGACACCACCATCACCATAATACCAGTATGCAATACTTTAGAATCTGGCAATGATGCATTAATAAAAAACTAGTTGGACCCCACTAGTTGCATAATAATAATAATAATTTGGAATTAGAGATAATACCCATAAACATCAGCATTGGAATACAACATAGTAATAGGGAAGTTATAGAGGAGGTTATTAGTCAAATAGAGGAGGATATTAGGGCAGATTCAGAGGAGGTTACCAAGGTGGCAAACGAAATAATTATCAACACCCTCATTTTCATTATTACTTGTGTGGAGAGTATAATCATGTGTAATATAATTTCTCTTTGAATCCCCAAAGACAATCATACTATGCATATTATAGAGTATATGAATAGCATAAGATAGAAGACTATCCTATCTTAAATAAAGGAAAAAGTTGTCAGGAATGTCAACATGGTGAATGTGTAGCCTAAGGAGGATGCATTTTTGAATACTGGTACAAGACACTAACACACATAGAGAGGATTTCCTCCTATAAAAATGCCTTAAGACCAAGGAATTAGGAAATCAAAATAGGAAAAATACCTAGAAACTAATGTAGAAAAAGGGATTATATATGAAGTTACATAGATGTTGATAAATATTCAACACAAAGACACTATTGAAGGAGATGCTATAGGGATAGATGCCCAAATGTATGGTTATATTATGTGTATTATGCATCAAGATGGAGTTGTTATTACACTAAAAAAATTATTAAAGATCTTAAGTATATTTAAAAATGAATATATTTATTAGAACATCACAAAATTTATACATAATTTATTGGAGTGTGTGTAGTGAGGACAATAGAAGACATAAAAGCTTGTTTGGTATGTCAAAATAAAGAATCCATGAAATGTCGATGTGTGAATCAACATTGAAGTTGTAGGATATGAAATTCTAAATGTTATCTTTAATTTTGGTACCATGGTCAACATGATCCCTAGGTATACATTGGAGGTGATTAGATGGCTAGTTATAAGTTATAGCCTAGTGAATTTGAGCTTAACAAACTATGGAAGAGTTGAGACCATTGGCAGATTAGAAGACATTGGGATTAAAGTCATAGATTTGAGCTTGTGAGGTGACTTAAAGTTATCAATTTGAAGATAATAATAACTCATTACCCTATGATTATTAGTATGAAATGAGCATATGATGGTTATATGTATGTTAATACTATGTAAAATCAACTAAAGGTGCATCAAGGAGATAATATTATCATCATTCCTCTTAATGATGTGCATAAACCCTACATCATTTTAGCTAAACAAGACTCCCCTTATGTTGTACAAGAAACTAGTTGGATCAAGGTAAAATCTAAAGAGAACCTAAAATCTCTACACATAATCAAGTGCAACTTATTGTATGAACATAATAAAGCTTAGGTACAATATTTACTCACTCAACAATTGAATACATCTAAACAATGGAAGCCCAAACCAGAAGCTACTCAACCATTGACAACTTAGTTTGTCATAAGGGATTGTGCATCCATGTTTTCTAAATCCCATACTAACTTAGAAGTTGATTTTCTCTATCAAGTAAATGATCATATGTAGGATTATATAGAGTCAACCAAAGAAGGAACTTTTCCATGGGAAATAACTTCATCTATCAGTGGAGACTCATATACACATCTACTTATCTAGGCTCATGGTGATCATAAATTCTAACCTATGAAAATGGTCTTTTCCCATGAGAGACAACTTTATTTATAATATGAGACTAAGGAAATTAATCAATTCATTTTATACCTACAAGTTCATTTACCTACCATAAATTAGTAGTTAAGTGCTTTGAATTATTATTTAAAGGGAGTTACAGTGGCATGGTGGGAAATTCATAGAAATGATCAGCTCGATTGGGATGATGAATGTGAACTTATGATTAGAAAATTTAAACTATAAAAGGTCATCAAAATTAATTGGCCCTTCTTTCAGGAAGGTGAGTGCCCTAAAATCCATATCCAAAAATGTGTTGAGGCATAGAATGAAGAATTTGTGACACCAAAGTAATAGGTTCATATTTTTCATTATACACTTGCTTCTTTACCATCAACATGGTATATGCATCAAGAGCATAGGAGGGAGAAAAATAATTGGGTACAAGTGTAAAAGGACTTCATATAAAATTTTGTCTTTGAAGATGAGAATCCTCTAGTTCATAATGCACTGATAATAATCAAACATTTCCTATGCCATGTGTACACAAAATATTTAAGTACCATGATAGAATCTACTACACATAAGAATGCAACCTATGACCTAATTATAATATTAAAAAGATATAAAGCTACCAAGATGGAATAATAATATATTATGTAATTGTGCTACTAAATACAAGATGAAGAAGAAGAAACTAAATATTTAGATATTGATGATGATATCAATCTAACTGATTTGTTTGCACTTTAAGGGATTTTGGTAGACCAAGCCAAAATTGTAGTCATTCTTAGTATGCATCCACCAGTCAGCTCCATAAAAGTGTGATATTTTATTGGACATATAGGGTACTATCAAAATTTTATCAAGAGATATGCAACCATTTCATCTCTATTAGAGTATTTACCGTGCAAAGGTGTGAAGTTTGTCTAGACTTATAAGTGTCAAGCATACTTCATATAACTAAAGTGAACATTGGCCATTGTGCTTATTCTCATTTTTATTTATTAGAGCAAGACCTTTCATGTTCACATTAATGCTTTTGGTATCATAGTCAACACTGTGCTTGTGTAAGTAGGATATGGTGGACTGGACCACCCCATACATTTTACAAGTTAAAATATGTCTGATGTAGAAAATAATTACATGAAAACAAAAGGTGAAGCATTGGCTATATTTTTTGTACTATAAAAATTCCAACAATATCTTCTTCTGACACCATTTGAATTTTTCACATATCATCAATCTCTATGCTACCTAGTCAATAAGCATATGCTTAGAGGACACATTTAAATATGGTTGATGCTTTTTTAATAATTCTAATTTTGCATCAATGTCAAACTAGGTAGAGAAAATGTTGGACTAGATCATCTCAGTCGCATCCCAAATGGTAAAAAATGAGAAGAACTACAAGAAGATTCTCTTGATGCCCATCTCTTTCATGTTTCTATGATCCCCACAAATTTTGAGGTAATTTATAATTTCCTAAGACAAGGAATAATTCCTGTGTACTACCAAAAAAGAGACAAGAAGAAATTTCTAACCAAAGCTTTTCCATATACTATTATCAATGGGCTATTGTATTATTTAGGGAAGGATGAAGTAATGCAAAGGGTAGTTATAGAACACTAATGACCATAACTCTTATAGGATGCACACTAAGGAATAATAGGAGGTTATTTTACTAGAGAAGCTACTATAAATAAATTGTTACCGAGTGGGTTATGGTGACCAAACCTTTTTTAGGATCCACAAGAGTATCGCAACATTGTGACATATGTCAAACCATGGGTAAGCCACTCCAAAAGGATGAAATGCCTTTGTATCATTTGTTATCCAAAAAAAAAATTTTGAATAGCAAGGTATCAATTTTTAGGACCTATCAATCCCTTAAGTAAATGCAACAAAGTAAGATATATTATCACTATTATAGTTTACTTTACCAAATGTGTTAAATTTTCTACAACACCCAGTTATGACATGAAGAATGTAGCAAAGTTTCTTTATGAGAACATCATCATAAGGTTTGGATGCTAGATCAATCTCATTAGTTATCGAGGGACACACTCCCTAAATAATACCATAAAATATTTTATTGAATAATTCATGATTTTTCATCATAAAAGTACTACATACCATCCATAAACTAATGGCCAAGATGAAGCTTCTAATAAAGTGTTGGGCAAGATGTTGATAAAGATATATGATGTCAAGAAAGATGATCGAGAAGATCTCATTCCTATGATTCTTTGGGCATATCATACACACTATAAGAGGGCTATAGCTTATAATCCCTTCTAGTTTGTATATGGGTTTGAAGCAGTAATGTTGATAGAATACTTGGTACCTAGTTTATATATTGTAATGGTCATGAGACTAGGGGATCATGAATTTTCACCAACAAGATTTTAGAATTTGATAGGATGTATGAGTATTGATGCAGAGCATCTTAGATTCATAAATTTCATAAGAAGAACCAAAAATCTTAGCATTATAGGAATCTATACCATAAGGAATTTCGAAAAGATCAACCAATTTTTCTATATGATAGTCACTTCAAAGCATATTTGGGTAAATTATGGATTAGATGGAAAGGGCCTTATGTTATACAATAAATATCACAACAATAGAACCATTATTTTAAGAGATCTATAGGGAACCATTTTGCCATAATGGGTGAAGGGCTGTAAGCTTAAGCCCTACCACCAATAGTTTTAATTGACCTTTTTTTGCTAAATGAGTGGGTGCTGAGTATCACTGACTAGATTAGGATTTCTCATTTTTGTATATTTTATTATGTGTTTCTTTTTCTGTGTGTGCATGTGTGTGTTTATAGATTATCTCTTTAATAGATTTTGGGAACCAGGATAACAAGTATAGCATGCACTTATCATTCACAAAATAATTCAAGTACACCATTATTGATGTCAATATGAGCAAAATAAAGTAATTAAGTTTGAGAAATGTATGGTCAAGTGACATCAACCAAGATATTCACCATATAATAGTCATCCCCAAGTAGTTAATGCTAAATATTAGGTTTGATTGATTTAATCTTCACCAAATAAGTAGCCAGTCAACATCATCCATTTTTTCTCCAATACAAACAATAAATAATATAATAGTGTATCTCAATGCATGTGCCAAGGACTAACTACCTTAATTTCTAGATCAAATAAGATTTGTCACATCAACATTTACATTGATGTCAAATGGATAGATCAAAATGGAATTTATATTAAAACCAATACCCATGAGGTTGTAAACCAAATCTACATTTAATTATTTAAAATATTTCATGAGCTAAAGTTTTAAGGGCTGAGCTAATTTATACTGCACATAAAACAAAAAGTTTTTCAATTTCACTACTCAGAGAGCATGAATCATTCATAACTCATTAGGAGTTTAACATATGCTAAAAAGGAATTAATGGGAATCAAACTTGCACTTCATCAAAAAAATTCACTAATCTAGATTCATTTGATTCCCTTTGAGAAGTAGAGAAAAAATGCTTCCAAATAGATCCCATAGATGCTACACAACCACTGGCTCTTGTAGTCCCACATTGATTCCATAACAAAGATGTTAAGTGCCTACTTCGCATGCCCACTTTTGGAGACTTGGGAAAAATTATGCAAATATTTCTTGGCCACTATAATGATTACAATATCTACATTAGATCCAATACCATGATAGTAATTAACATAGAAGTAATGGCCCAAACTTTGGGCATACTTGCACGAGGTGATTATCTTGGTCCATACAAGACAATAACACCTCTTATCCTTTAGGAGGTTATAAATACATACATACATACATACATACATACATATATATATATATATATATATATATATATATATATATATATATATATATATATATATATATATATATATATATATATACATACATACATACATACATATATATATATATACATATATATATATACATATATATATATATACATATATATATATATATATACATATATATATACATACATATATATATATACATATATATATATATACATATATATATATATATATACATATATATATATATATATACATATATATATATATACATACATACATACATATATATATATATATATATATATATATATATATATATATATATATACATATATACATATATATATGTACACACACACACACACATATATATATATGTATATATATGTGTATATATATATATATCTATATATATGTATGTATATATGTATATATATGTATATATGTATATATGTATATCTATATATATTATATATGTATGTATATATATGTGTGTGTGTGTATATATGTTTGGGGGTGCCAAGGAATCCCAATTAAATAAATCAAAGATGAACCAATGTGCATCCGAGTCAAATGCATCACATAGAGATTTTGGTATACCACCAAGTCTACAAAGTAAATTCTAAAAGGAGTGGTGGAAATTGCACATCATATGATCCACCATAATGATTAGTTTAATTATCCCAAATACTTTGTTCAGGAGTTTCTAACAAACATAAATAAGTGTTACATGACTTCCAATCAGAAATTCTAATATCAATTTATCATCTTTCTACTATGTTTCATCCAATGGAAGTCCCCTAAAGGAGAGGTGTATCCTGACACTAACTTTTGGGTAGTATAACAATTCTAAAACTTGATATGGACACCTAAGTATGATGTTGTATAACATGAGGGTAAATTCAAAAAATGGTGGGAAGAATGTTTAGAAATGATCACCACACATCCTTGGGTGCCTCTAGATGTCATGCAATACTTGGGACAACATGTTGTTATCACCTTACTCCCAAATGGTATGTTCATCCACATTCATGAGCTACCAAGGTTTCCATTTGGACCTCTTCCATTATTTGTTACCATGATCATCGCATAGGCTGAGCCACCAAGAAAAAATCCTATAAAGCTAGGTGTGTAACACCAATCCAAGCCATACCACTTGGCACATCAGTCCCTTTAATAAAACAATAACTAAAAGCTATAACTTCAAAGTAATATAAAATAAAGTACAAGCTCTCTATAGAACAATAACCATTGTCTCCTCCACTAAAGTGTAAGATAAGGAACACCTCAACCTGGCTAGATGAACCTAAGATGCCCCAAATCATAATCTCTTATGACCTACCATAGATGGGAATAGATGATAATAGGTTTACCAGGTAATGGTCATAGATATGATAGGATATTTCTATGGTAGGGAGGAGGAGAAGGAGTTCTTCTTCTAGAAGGTAGTGCATACGGTCTAAGTGCTTAAGAAGGTTCCTCAAACTCTTTGGGTGGAACTACCTCCATGCCTTGTATGTATTATGGTTAAAAATATGCATGAATAATTTAAGTATCTATAATGAAGGGTTAAATTACTTGAGTATAAATATTATACAACCTTCATAACCATCGATGTCTTTGTGCCACTACTAAAAATTCCATAGGAGTCTCTGGTGCACAGACCTAGATCTCAACAAGAGGCTAAGGTTTTACCTACCCTTAAAGATCACACATTTATAAGGATAGCCATAGTGTAATACATGCAAAATTATATATATTTAAACTCACCACCACCTAAATATAGGTTGGTTACTTTGGGTTATAATAAATCACATGTCTCCATCTCCATGGTCCAACCAAGTGATTCACCACCATCATAATAAGCCTCAAAGGTTAAAGAGCTCATGCCAAGAACAACCTATAGATGAATAATAATAGGCTTCAATGGAGGAATAAAATTTCAAAGTATAATTTTGATTCAAACAAGAGGATAATAAATGCCACAAATAGCAGGCCCAATAATAAGAAGCTCAAAAAGGAAGTCTAAAAGATGAAGAAGGTAAGGCCACACAAAAGGCATAAGATGCAGAGGCTAATCAATAAAAGGTTCTTGAGATGGAAAAGATGTTGGAATAATAATTTATTGATATGGGTGGGTGTGAATTAGTGTCATTATAAACTTTTACTTTCACTTCAATAGATCTTATAATCATTCATCAAGCAATATCATCATATGAGTAATATCAACTAGTCTAACAACATGAGAATATACACATATCAAGTATGAACACATAATATAAGTGGGAAAACCTCATGGGTAATAAAAACCTCTAACTATAGCTTAAAAAACCAATCCTATAAATCAATGAATCAAATTTAGTTGAGAACCCACTCAGTTTGGATCTCTAACCCCAATCTATCAAGCACCCACTTACAAGGAAGTACTAACTCCCTTAGTGACTCAACACCAACTCATCCACCTATTGACCAAACACTGAATCATCCAAGTAGAATTATTACTTCCATATTTTTATTTGTTTTAATATTAATTATATGATGGTCCTCTTCTTCATCTCTTCACACACTTTTATCCCTCTCAAAACTACCTTTAGGCTTCTTCACTCTAATAGGTCTTTTCAAGACTAATTAAGTCATATTACCTTGATCTACATACTTATACATTCTATTGGATATTAATTATACCCAAATTATTTTCCACATGACCTCTTCCTACTCATCTTTTTTCTCTTTTATTTGCTTTCACACCCCTTTTCTAACACACTAATTAGGCCTAATTAGTCTTGCTCTTATAAAAGTCACTTAATCTCACACACATTCATTATTCATGAACAATTTCATACTTATATTACCCTTAAAATAGGTATTATAACATATTTAAAACATGAATCAAATAATACAATAGGTCAGTAATATCATATAGGACCAAAACCTCTTTTAGGTCTTAAGGAGACCTAATCTCCTTTAGGCCTTCATTAGAGAACGTTACACTTAGTCTTTCTTAGAATGATTAAAAACTTCACATATAGTAGGAAAAATTCATATTAAACTCAAATATAACTTATATAACTTCACTTTATGTCCACAATACCTTTTAGGTCCAACCAACACTTGAATCCCTTCTCAAAACACTATTCATAATAGACCTTTGCATACATAGAAAATTCATATTAAATAACTAAATAAAAATACCATTTTACCACAATAAAATGGAAAAAAATCACATATAATTAAACCTCATGACCTCATGGTAATAAAAAACTTCATTAGATGCTTCAATTCAATGTATACAGGATCAAACTCTTCTCTGCAAGATGCTTACTCTGAACTACCAACTAGCTTTAAAACATAGACATGGAACCTTGAAATTTTAGAACCTAAAGAGACACACTCAAGGAGTTAAATTTAATGATAAATTTATTATAAAATCCTCATAATAACCTCCAATATAAATATCATGAGATCTAATGTAAACTATTGGTCTTGTAGACCAATCTATTGACCTTCTCTCCCATAGTCCTTTCTCGGCTAGACAAGACATTTTGGATTCAATGTTATAACCTAATATAATTACTTAAAAGATTATTAATAAAATTTATATGTCATATATGTTTCAATAAATATAAAAATATTCATTAGACACTTCAATTTAGAATATAAGGCTTGAAACTCATCATTGTACCTTGTTCACTCAGAATTGCCAGTTTTCTTCAAAGACCAATCATGGTGACTTTGAATTCAAAAAATTGTGTATAAATATTAAAATAATATTTATGCATGAATATTATCCTTGTATATATTTTTAACATCTTAAAATAAAAAAACACTAATTTCTAATAGCTAATATTAGATATATAGATCAATCTCTAGACCTTACACCTTCAATGTCTCATCTACACTAGATAAGTCAACTTATGAGCAACATTTTTTCATATAAAATGATATAAAAATATTATATTCAATATGAACATGTATTAAATTTATTAAACAACATATTAATTTAATTTTATTCATCTCTAATCCTTGATGACACATCCCTAATCAACTTATCTCTTCTGCCTAATTTTCTCAATATTTGCACTATTAGGTCTGTTAGCGAGAGGTTAACTTGTATGACTAGATTAACATACATAAAGAATATAAAATAGTCATAAAACACCATGGAAAAAAAATATAAGTGTAAAACTTTTTCCTTAAATGATTTGTATATTTTGATTTAGTTAACTCTATCTACTACATCAAATTTTTGAGAAATAAGGCCTTTCCTATAGGATCCACTCACTCACCTAACAAACCAATCACACCTAGAGATATATATATATATATATATATATATATATATATATATATATATATATATTTTGACCAAGATCTTAAACATTGGGTCATTATTAGGGTTCTTTGAGGGTTTAAACCATATTCAATTCTTAACAATCATTCATAAATCTTAGTCCCTCATTACAAAAAATAATGATTGGAAATTTGATCTATGACCCTTCCCCATATACCATTAATATATTATGTACTCATATATATGTTACACATGTCAATGAACACTTTAAAAACCTTCTTGAGTAGATAATTCTTCATCTTGTGCACTCAAGAGACCTTAAGACACTTTGTATTGCTTTAACCTTTAATTTTTGACCTAAAACTTCATACACATGCTTAAAATAACTTGATTAAAAAATTTAAATTCTTACCTACTCACCAATACCTTGGAAACTAATCCTAATACCTCATTAGGCATTGCTCTCTCTCTTTCTCTGTTTGCTTAGACCTTGACCTGAAAGTCACATTAGGCCCTAAAACTAACCTTATAATCACTATCCAAGATATTATCACCTTATGTACATGCCATAAAACCCTATTATGCTTAAAAACTATAAAAAATTCTTCATGTCTTTTCACCTCATTAGGCCAAGCAGGGTCTAGAGATGGTTTAATTGTATACTAGGTTTGTAGGTCTTACCCTTATAAGCTCACCTTGAGACTCACCTAAGTGTTCCAATACCTCATATGCATTATAAAATAACCTTATACATCCTATTATGCCTATATTCATCCATATCACCAAGAAACCATGCTTAAACCACTACTATACATCTTTTCACATGCTTGAGACCACTCATCTCTCTTCATTCCATGATTAGGCCATGACAAGACTCCTTAAGCACTTGATAATTGAAACATGGATCTACTTATTAATAACTTTTACTTAAATATCTACCTTTAAACACTTATTAAGGCTTTTATACCTAACTCTCAAGCCCGTAAAATTATAAACAACTTCTCATATACCTAAGCTCACTCACTTCACCATGCTACCTGCACATACCTTCTCACACAATCTAAAACAAGAATTTTCAAGACACTTTGATTCCTTGAAATGTTCCATCCATGTTATTAAATTAACACAACATCAAATAAGTAAATATAATATGCTCAAACCTATACCTTTCTCCCTCATGGCAATCACAACATACCTTCAATGTTTATAAGCTTGTCACAACACATAATGCCATTCTCATCTAGATATCAAACTCATACATCATGATTAATCATCATGCATATTCAATATATGAATCTATACATAAATTACATCATATTTACATTAATTGAATCATTATTTCAACAAAGACCCCCTTTATCATTGATGGTAAAACACACTATAGTTTGATCAATATATTCTCCCCCAAACTAGTCTTTCTCCCCCTTGGACATTAATGACTAAGGGTCTTACATAAATAACTATATGATCCTTAGGCCTAAATTTTTTTGGAATAAAAATGAAATAATTGACAAAATACTCATTTTAGGATCATCAATTCTTACAAACACCGTTTGGATACTCACTTTCTCCCCCTGAGTAGATACTACCTCTTAAAGACGCTAGATGACACATGATCTTTAGAAAATTTGGAAACTACTCAAAAATACTTATTTTAACAATGAAATCACTTATGACAACCCTTTCATGAACCTAATCATTACCATTTCCAATTGTCTTAATTCACTTTTAATATCCACCTTATGCAAGATGCTCTTTGATATCAATCTTGATCACTAATAAGAGAAGATAATGTTCAACAATATCACCTTGAAGATATCACTAAATATTTCATTATCCATTCACATATTATGAAAATAATATATTATTATCTTCTCTGAGCTTCATAAGACATATCTAATCCATCTACCTCATGACAACCCTTCTTTTAATGGTCCATTATTCATTAGGTCTGTAAAACACCTAGTTCACTATTAGTTGTACTTCTATCTTACTTGATCACCTTCACCTCACACAACCAAGGTATATTTATAATATATAATTATGTTACATGACCCAAATTTCATCTTAAAATTATTATATCAATCATACTCAAAGCCTATGAGCATAAAACATCTCTAAAATTAATGTTTGTCGACCATGCCTATTAGGTTTGTCTGTAATCAAATATATTATTCCAAGGGAACAATCTAGTATTATATGCTAGAGAAAAGATCACTCATATCATTTCCATATGGCATATTAAAATGATATTCTTGCATCAATAGTTCTACTTTATGTCTCTCAAGTCACCATATCATAGACATCAATATGACACCTTTCTTGCATCATTTTATCAACTAGGTCTATGCTTGCATGCTTCACTATGATAGACCTATTTCATAACTTGTCTTATTCATGATATAAAAAATAAGATAATAAAATATGTGCCTTGGTCCTCTATGACCTTAAGGTCATATTTATGCACATATAATACTCAACTCTCTCTCTCACAACTGTCTCAACAAATAAAATCATGAAACATTTCAGAAATCATGCTCCCCCTAACTCTATGTTTTACCTCTATATAGATAACAAAGGCAAACACTCTCTTAAAAAATAAATCAAATATAAAAAAAATATCCCTTAGAAAAATCATATATAAATCAATGTAGCAACTCAATAAAGAAGGATCATACAAAACTACACAACCATGCTTTCCCTTTATCTTCACAACTTGCTCACCATATGAGTCAAAAGTACACATAAACCATATTAAACATAGATCAAACACCTATAAATATTCCAAAATATCACACCTCTATATTAGAATCATATATATTCAATATGTCTTCATACCATACAACACTCATTAAAGCTCAACACGCATCTACCATGCTTCTAATAATTGATGAGTGTCTCCATGAAGCCTAATGGAGTCACTCCTTCCATAGGGCACTAAAAACAATGAAAATTCAAGAGATAAATATATATACATACTCTTAAAATACTAAAAATTCTTTAATGTCATTCTATACTTGAATGTCAACATTGGCTTGACTTTTGACTTGGATTCTACATAATCCTTCTGAGCTAGCAAAGAATATTATTGATGTTATTTCAAATCTAACTTATGTTATATAGTAGTAAATAGCCTACCTTGGTTTATAAGTTGATCATGACTTACCTTTGCATCCTTCTTATTCTTATTCAACTCTACCAGTACCATCATTCTTTGGTAGACCATCATTACTATCATGATAAATATTGTCAGCATCATAGTCCAAGCTTGTGCTTCTTAGGATCACCTTTAGGATGTTAGGCCTATCTCAAAGGAACAATATTTTATACCAATTTTTGGAAGCATAATGTACTAATATGGGGGTGAATTTGTGTCCTTATAAACTTTTACTTTTAATTCAATATATCTAATCATTCATCAAGCAACATCATCATATGAGTAATATACAATAGTCTAAAAACATGAGAATATACACATAACAAGTATGAACACATCATAGAAGTGGGAAAACCTCATGGGGAATAAAACCCACTAATCATAGCTTAGACAACAAGTCCTATAAATCAATGAATCAAATTTGGTTAATCACCCACTCAACTTGGAGCTCTAACCCTAATCTATCAAATACCAACTTGATAGAGTCTTTAGCAAGCACCCACTTTTAAGGAAGTACCAATTCTATTAATAACTTAGAACTATTAGAAGTAGCCACTAATAGGGGGGTTGAATCAATTTATCAACAATGCATATTCAATTATAAACACCATTCATTTAAGCATTTATTCACATAAAGAGATCAATGCATAAGCAAATAAAAACACAAGCATATCACAAGATAACACAAGAGATTATCTGGGAAACCCTATCAGGAAATAAAACCCAATAAACCATGCATATGGAATAATATCCTATAATTTCAAGATGACAAGTTTAGTTAATCACCCACTCACAAGGATCTCTGGCCCCTACCTAGTTGAGCACCCACTCAACTAGTCATTTGCAATCTTCAACTTGCAAAGAGGCTCCAACCCCCTAGGCAACCAAGTACCAACTCATATATTTTAAATATATAATAATCTTCAAAACCTATTGATAATAACAAAATGATTATGATATCCTTTGTTTTCACTCTTTCCTCTTCACTCTCATGAAAATAGCCTTTAGGACTCACTCACTTAATATGCCTTTTCTAAGATCATTAGGTCCAATAACCTGGTCATCCACCTTCAATAATTGATTAGATATTCATGTATTCATAGGTCGGTCATAACCTCTTTAGGACCAAAACCTTATTAAGCCTAATAGAAACCTAAAGGAATTAGGCCTTCACACCCATGCCTTACACTTGTGACCTCTTAGTCCACATTTATCCTTATAAAAAACTTTAAAAACTTAAAATATAACTTTAATATACCATTTATTAGTCCCACATAGGTCCATATCATCTATAACTCCAACTCATCACTTGAACCAAGCATTTTAGCCTACTTGCCATTAGGCTTTTAAACACATAAAATTTTATCTCATGAAACTGAAGCATACAATTTATTTTCTCAAATAACCATATAAAAAAAACACAAGTATATAATTCATGATATAAAAAACATTATCATGTCCATTTTACACCTTCACTCAAGTTCCAAGCACCCAAAAATACCTTTGTAATTGGCTCACTTTAATTGGTCAAACATAGTCAAAGTATAGTCAAGAACTCTTGACTCTTAAAAATTGAATAAGGACAAAATATGAATTATAATTCCTTATTATGAACATTTTATACCTAATTGGAATATTTAAACTCATTATCTTCTTCAAATTTGGTCAAAACATCCCAAACTCTCCTCTGCAATGTGATCACTCATACTGTTTGTAGCCTTCAAAAACATAATCATGAGCAAGTTCATGTTTATCACTTGGAATAAAAATTGTATGAATTATATTTAATATTAATATATTATATTATTATTATATATACATCATAAATGGATATATATCAACCTTTAGATATAATTATTGATCTTTTAGACCAATCTCTCAATCTTTTAGCTTACTATCTTATCATAGCTGGACAAGCCATCTTTGCTTCCATATCTCAACACTTTATCCTATATATAAATCCTATAAAAAACATGAATAGGTAAATTACATTTAAAATACCATATACGAGTTCATTTTATGTACTGAATCTTGTCATAGGTCTCAAACTCTTTTTCTCACCTAGCATACCTGGAGCAGTCACCTTGGCTCAAAACACAATCATAGTAGACATGATTCATAAAATATATGAAGACACTTTATTTAACTTATAAATAATTCATGATATACTTATATACCTTTTTATCAACTCTAACCACAAATTTTTGGATGGATAATATCAAATAAGGGATAAATAGATCATTCTATGAGATATACACTTTCATTGTCTTGTCTTACACAGATAAGTCACTTTAATAACATCCCTTTTATTATGTATGGGTATCAAAAAAACTTGTAAACCATAGGTAAATGAGGTATATGTCTTAAAAAATACCTAAAACCATTGGATCCATCCCTAAACACCTTCATCTTATCCGTAAACTCTTTTTCACACAAGAATATTTTTTCTTAATGTTTTCATTGTCTACAGTCTAGTGATAGGCCATCTTTCATGACAAAAAATATTGATACAAGAACATAACTCACCAAAATAACTCCATTCAAATCAATAAAAATTCTTGACCTTTATCTTCCAATAACTTGCATGCATTTACTTAGTCAACCTTGCCTGTAGTACTAAATTCTTCAAAACCAAGCACTTTTTTATACCTTCTACTCATTGTTTTGATAATCCAAAACCACTTGGGGATGAATGAAGGACTATTATACAACATGAAATAATTAAAATTTACCTTATATTACATTTTTTTTAAATTTATATAAATATTTATCCAATTGGGTCACTATAATGGTTTAGAGAGAGTCTACGACCAATATATATTCTTAACCAATGTTCATTAAGATTTTTACCTAAAACCACTTTAAAATGCTTGTAAAACCTTAAATTTACAATAATACATCTCTCCAAAAATAATTATGTCACCATGAAAATTATACACATGCTAATGAGCATCAAAATGTTTTTCTTGGGCTCTCTTCTCTTCATTTTACATGCATAAGAGACCTTCCAACGTGATATATTGCTTTTTATTTCTCCTCAAGACCTAAAAATTGGTCAACAAATTTGAAACACCTTTAAAAACCTAATTAAATTATTACATTTTCTCTAACATCTTGTAAAATCACTTTGATACTTCATTTAAACCTCACTAGGTATCTATGCATGTTAGGTCTAGACCCACCAGCTATGTTTGGTCCTTGAAAACACTTGGAAACCTTTTGTACTAATCCAAAAAAATTATCCATATGTCATATGTACTCATTAAATACTTTAAATTTTCCATCCATTTTCATATAATTCATACACTACTCATCTCAATAAGCTACCAAGCATGTCTCATCATATTAGTTCTCTCATGCAAGGGCTAGACCTCAAAACTTGACATTCCTACCACTGTAGATGTATTATCAACTTCATATACATGTTCAAACACTTTCTCCCATGTTATATAAATACTATACATATTTTCAAGATCATACATATCAAATTCATCATCATTATGTCTTTATAATCCATGTTGATGCTTAAGGAACTAGGCCATCCACTAAATTTGCTATGTACCTGTGCCATATAACTTTGAGATTATTAAGACAACTAATGTAGCTTATTACTCTCTTTCAGATATCTAAGATAGGCTAATAATAATCTTCCATAATCTTCATTTTACCAAGTCTCCTTAGATCATATAGGTCCCTACCTAATGACTGAGTTAGCCTTCTTTGTTAAACATATAAGACTTTACACATCCTTTGATATCAATGACAACCTTAATGACATAAACACACCAATAGAAGCATATATCAACAAGCACCAACTCAACCACCTCTTGAACAAGAACCCACTATCCAAGTATAATTCTTCTTTCCATCTTTATCCTTTTTACAATCTTCAATATATGATGGTTCTCTTCTTTATCTCTTCACACACTTCTATCCCTCTCAAAACTATCTTTATGATTCTTCACTTTATTAGGTCTCTTCAATACTGATTAAGTCATAAGACCTTGATATCCATACTCAAAAATTATATTTTATATTCATGATACCCCTCTTATGGTCCACATGACTTCCTCTTGATCCTCTTTGTGCTCTTTTTTTCAATTTCACACCCCCTTCTTTAACACACTAATTAGGCCTAATTAGTGTTGCTCTTATACAAGTCACTTACTCTCACACACCTTGGTCAACCATGAACATTTTCATAATTATATTACCCTTAAAATAGGTATTAGAACACATTTCATACATGAATAAAATAATATAATAGGTTGGTCATAGCATATAGGACCAAAACCTCCTTTAGGTCTTAAGGAGACCTAATCCCCATTAGGCCTTCATTAGAGAAAGTTACACTTAGTATTTATTAGAATGATTCCAAACTTCACATATAGTAGAAAAATATAATATTAAAATAAAATATACCTTATAAAACTTCAATTTATGTCTTTAATACCTTTTATGTCCAACCACCACTTGAACCCCTTCTCAAAACACTTTTCACAGTAGGCTTATGTATACACAAAAAATATATCTTAAATATTTGAATTAAAAAAACATTTTACCACACCACCATGGAAAAAAATAACATATAATTAAACATAATGACCTTAGGGTCATCAAAAACTTCATTATATTCTTCAACTCAAGGTATACATTCTCAAACTCTTCTCTACAAGATGCTTACTTTGAACTGCCTTGAAATTTTGACACCTAAAGAGACAAAATCAAGGAATTATAATTCATGAAAATTTTATTAAAACATCACTTGAACCCCTTCTCAAAACACTTTCATAGTAGGCCTATGTATACACAAAAAATATATCTTAAATATTTGGATTAAAAAAACATTTTACCACACCACCATGGAAAAAAATAACATATAATTAAACATAATGACCTCAGGGTCATCAAAAACTTCATTATATTCTTCAACTCAAGGTATACATTCTCAAACTCTTCTCTACAAGATGCTTACTTTGAACTGCCTTGAAATTTTGACACCTAAAGAGACAAAATCAAGGATTATAATTCATGAAATTTTTATTAAAACATCACTTGAACCCCTTCTCTAAACACTTTTCACAGTAGGCCTATGTATACACAAAAAATATATCTTAAATATTTGGATTAGAAAAACATTTTACCACACCACCATGGAAAAAAATAACATATAATTAAACATAATGACCTCAGGGTCATCAAAAACTTCATTATATTCTTCAACTCAAGGTATACATTCTCAGACTCTTCTCTACAAGATGCTTACTTTGAACTGCCTTGAAATTTTGACACCTAAAGAGACAAAATCAAGGAATTATAATTCATGAAAATTTTATTAAAACATCACTTGAACCCATTCTCAAAACACTTTGCACAGTAGGCCTATGTATACACAAAAAATATATCTTAAATATTTGGATTAAAAAACATTTTACCACACCACCATGGAAAAAAATAACATATAATTAAACATAATGACCTCAGGGTCATCAGAAACTTCATTATATTCTTCAACTCAAGGTATACATTCTCAAACTCTTCTCTACAAGATGCTTACTTTGAACTACCTTGAAATTTCGACACCTAAAGAGACAAAATCAAGGAATTATAATTCATGAAAATTTTATTAAAACATCACTTGAACCCCTTCTCAAAACACTTTTCACAGTAGGCCTATGTATACACAAAAAATATATCTTAAATATTTGAATTAAAAAAACATTTTACCACACCAGGAAAAAAATAACATATAATTAAAAATAATGACCTCAGGGTCATCAAAAACTTCATTATATTCTTCAACTCAAGGTATACATTCTCAAACTCTTCTCTACAAGATGCTTACTTTGAACTTCCTTGAAATTTTGACACCTAAAGAGACAAAATCAAGGAATTATAATTCATGAAATTTTTATTAAAACATCCTTATAATAATTTTAAATATAAATATCATGAGATCTTATTGAAACTATTGGTCTTTCAGACCAATCTACTAACCTTCTCTCTCACGGTCCTTACTTAGTTAGACAAGCCATTTAAGATTCAATGTTACAACATATTATACTAACTTAAAATATTATAAAAATAATTTATATGTCAAATATATCCTAATAAACATCACCATATTAATTATACATTTCAATTCATAAGATAAGGCTTAAAACTCATCACTATACCAAATTCACTCAAAACTACCAATTTTCTTCAAAGTTTAGTCATGATGACTTTAAATTCCAAAACCTATGTAGACACATTAAAATAATATTTATACATGAATATGATTATTATATATATTTATAACATCTTTAAACATAAAAACACTAAGGTCTAATAGCTAATATTAGATATATAGATCAATATCTAGACCTTACACCTTCACTATCTCATTTGCACTCAATAAGTCAACTTTTGAGAAACATGTTATCATATACAATGATTTATAAATTTTATATTCAATATAACATGTATTAAATATTTTTAAAAACATATTAATTAAATTTTATTCATCCATAATCCATGATGACACATCCCTAATCAGCTTCTCACTTTTGTCTAGTTTTCTCACTATTTGCACTATTAGGTCTATTAGCAATAGGTCAATTTGTATGACTATTTTATCATGCCTAAAACATATAACCTATTTAGAAACCACCATGTAAAAAAAATAAAAGTCTCAAAATCTATGCTCCAATTATTTTAATAATTTGACTTGGTCAAATCTATCTACTACACCAAATTTATGAGAAACAAGGACTTTCTTATAGGGTCCACTCACTCACCTGACAAACCAATTAAAACTGGATGTGCATGGGAAAGTTGGAAACAACATAAAATCACTTGTTTATCCATTAAAATTTATTCTAGGTAATTTTGAACAATATATTCAACATTAGGGCATTGTTAGGGTTCTTTAAGGGTTTAGACCATCTTCTAGTCTTAACAATCATTCATAAAGATTAGCTCCTCATTCCAAAAACCAATTATTTGAAATTTTATCTAGGATCCTTATCCATATAACATGAATATATTATGTCCTCATGTAAATTATTTACATTCCAATGAACACTTAAAAAATCTTCTCGAGTAGACAACTCTTCATCATGTGCACTTGAAAGACCTTAAGACACTTTTTATTGCTTTAACCTTCAAATTTTGACATAAAACTTCATGAAAATGATTAAAAAAACTTGACTCACCTTTTTTAATTCTAACCTACTCACCCATGTCTTGGAAACTAATCCTAATACCTCATTAGTCTATGCTCTCTCTCTTTACTCACTTAGACCTTGACCAACAAGTCACATTAAGCTTTGAAATTGACCTTCTAACCACTATCCAATATCTTAGCACCTCATTTACATGTCATAAAAAATCCAAAATTCTAACCACTATCAAACATTTTTCATATATCTTGTCAATATCTCATGATGCCTCATTAGGCTAAGCAGGGTCTGGAGGTGGTCTAGTTGCATACTAGATTTGTAGGTCTTACCCTTGTAGGCTCACCCTGAGACTCACTTGAGTGTGTTTAATGCCTCATATGCATGATCAAAAAAACTTATATAGCATCTTATTCCTCTATACATCCATCTCAAAAATCCACCATAATCAAACCATTTCCATATAGCTTCTCACATGCTTGAGACCACTTATATCTTGTTATGCCATGACTAGGCCATGAAAAGACTCCTTAAGATATTGATACTTGATACAAAGATCTGATTCTTAAGAACTTGTCCTTAAAGCCCTAATTTTTTAATACTTATAAAGGCTACTACACCTAACTCTCAATCCCATACAATTCCAAATAACTTATTATATACCTAAGCTCATTCACTTCACCAAGCTACCTTCACATACCTTATCACAAGTTTTAGAATAAGTCTTTACAAGACACCTTGATTCCTTGACCTATTACATCTATGTTATGACATTAACATGACATTAAATAAGTATATAGAAGAGACTTCGACCTATACCTTTCTCTCTTATAGAAATTACTACATACCTTTAATGATTATAAGCTTATCACAACACACCTTAATTTTTATCTAAATATCAACCTCATTCATCATTTTTACTCACCATTCATCTTCACTAGATGCATATAGACATCAATGACATTATATTGACACCAATGACAACATTATGCCAACACAAGAAAGAAAAATAAGATATTGATGTGGCAAAATAAGCACAAGAAGTACCTCAAAAGAAAATGGAGGAAGAACAAAAGAACAAAGATATTGTGCTCACTACCAAGGTAAAGGTCAAAGAATATAAGTAATAATAAGACATAGCAGCACAAGCAAAGAAAGTTTTAGATGATTTCACTCATGCACAATAACAAGCTGAAGAAGATATGAAGAAGAAGAAAGAAGATGAATCCCTATGAAAATAGTAGGCCTAAACATAAGAACTATAAGTAAGTACAGCTAAGGTATAGGTTGACCTAGTAGTATAGGCATAAGCTAATGCTTAACAAGCCAAGTATAATGCACTTGAGGAATATAAAAAAGAAGAAGAGTGTGTGTAAAATCTATAAGAAGAGGAATAGGAGAAAAAGAAAGCTTTAAAATATGAGCTCAATAGGAAGCCAACTGAAGAAGCTAAGAAAAAACAAGATGAAGATGCTACGCATCACCTATAGCCTATAGAAGAGGCTAAAACATAGTAACAATAAGTTCCTAAGAAATAAAAAGATAGGTCAAAGTAGACATAGTAACAAAAAGACTAACCCATAGATTTAATAGGTGTGCAATAATTGGAATTACCTTTGGGAGGAGTATATCAATGGGACATTCCAACTATGGTTACTCAGTGTACCACCTTTTTTCTTTCACCTGTAACTATGCCATGACCTAAAACTTTAGCAATTGTAGGAAAATTGGCAATATTCCCCCTTTAGTAGGAAGCCTTGTTGGATGTCTCAAGATTACTATTAAAGAAATAGTTAAAGGACACTGCAACATTACAAGAGTCCATTGTGAGTAAGGCCAACTCTCTAGAATAATATATGAATCAATCTAAGGCTGAGAACATCAATTTTAAGGCTTGTCTACATGAATCTACCAATGTTATCCATGATACTTGTCTCGAGTTGATAACATGAATAATCAGGGACCAAGTCATGTTCGATCAACACAGACTCAAGACACTTGTCTCTGAGTTAACCAAGGCTTGGTGCATTACATAAAAACTCCACATAGTCAAAACATTGGGGTAGGATGTTAATACTGAGGCCACCATACTTATAATGCTATTGGAGGAGTATCAAGGAATGTTTGACACTACTACACTTCAAGCACAATAGGTCACACATAGTTTAATATACTAGAAGTAGCAAATCAATACCTCTTTAGTGAGTTCTAGCATAGAATTTACAAAGTAATCATGGATATCCACACTAACACTAGAGATGAAAATGATGGAGTACTCTAGGAGTCACTTAATGTCAAGGATAATGTGCATGATAACCTTTTGAATTGGTAGAGCCAATTTTTGTATAGTTCTTTTACCAACTTCCAAGCACAATGACATGTAAATAAGATGGAGTAGCTACATGGAGAGATTAAAATAAGGGTCACAAACACCAAGGCATCTTTGAGCATAAATAATGATGTATATGTAAAGTATATCATTGGCTACCATGATCTATTACACACCCTACTATGGTTGATCCAAGAAGTGATGCTAGACTGGCTTGCCTATGAGATGGATATGACCCTCTTTTCCATCATAGTCACCAAGATTTTGAATACACTTATGTATAATCCACCTTTAGAGATCTAGTATATCATCACTTAGTGCAAGGCTACATAGTCAAAATCTAAGGACTCTTATGGTCAATCATCATCTATGTCCATGCCACCACCATCAAGTTAAGTACTCTACAAAGTACCAATTTTGAAAATTTTATATAACATTATGTATTGAGGATGACTTATTAAGACAAGCAAGGCTAGGATGGTTGAAAAACCATAAAGGGTATCCACTTGGTTATGCTAACCTATAAAAAACCCATAAAGGGTGGTAGGTTGGTATGATACTTAGTTGAAAACCTAAAAGGGTTGCTAAGTAGTGAATAAGAGGTGAAAACCAAAAATGACACCTTGAGTAATTATTATGAATCTTACTAGTCTAACCAATTCTTAAGTCTCTGGTCACTTGTGCATTCTCAGAGGATCCTACAACATTGTCTAAGGATGAGACAACATTTTAAGTTTGATAAAGTGTTGGTAGAAGAATTAACATTATAAATATATGTAGGATATTTGTCTGATATTTGTGCATTATGCACTCAATTTGTCATTGTATAGTGTCTTTTATCCTATCTTCATGACTTATAATAGGATATAATATGAATAGACTCCACTTTTGGCACCAAGTATGAGAAGAAGATGAACAATCATAGACTGAAAATATCTATATATACTTTTATTTATAATAAGAAAAGGGTTCTACTTTTGAAGAGATCAATATAGATTCATCTGGTTATGGTTACCAATGTGATTTCTTATTATGTTCCTTAGGTGCATTCTCATGTGTAATGTTTTGGTTACTTTTTGTCTGGTTAATTTGAATGCTTTATTTCTATTCATGAAACATCGGTTGTTCTTAATTCTTTTATGATGCCAGATAATTAATGCTTACTATATTTTTGTTACCTAAACTCAAGTATGAATATAATGTGTTATGATGGACACATGAATTATATCACAACTATCCTTGTCCTTAGCATGTTTTGATGCTTCAAGAACCTATACCAAAAAAACATGGGGAAATGGGTGTAACATCTTTCTTAATTTGAAAATAAGGTGGTTCACAATTGTGATCTATTTAGTTTGTTAGTGTATTTTGAGACAATAGGTAGAGGAAGGTTGTATCTTAAGATAATGTCTTCCTATTATTCTGAAAGAGGATTTGGAAAACTATAAATTGTTGGCAATAAAATAATTATAACAATAAATATGTAGATTTATGTTCAATATTGTAACCTTTTCATGAATTAATGAAGCTTTGTAATTTTAAAGAAGATTAAGTTGATCTAAATCCTATTCCAAAGGAGAAAAAAGGCCCACTCACATAAAGATCTAGGATCTTTGTTTGTATTTATGTGTGTTTATTTTATTTTTTATCTAATTCTATTAAGAGTGTATGTGTTAATAAGTGTGGATTGGTAACCTATAGGTTTCTTTCTAGTTGTGTGTTCATTTAATTTCAATTTACCATTTACAATGTTGTTATCATTTTTATTTCTAAAATCATTTCCATTTCAAGTAAATTTAATTATAAAACTAGACTAGAGTGTGTTTTCTTTCGATCAGTAAGTGTGTTTGATTATCAACATTTTTCCATTCACTATCAAATAGTGTTTCCCTTAAAGTAAGTGTGTTACTTTCATTATTATGATTCTACAAGTTTGTTTCCTTAAGAAATTAGATAGATTCAATTCTAGTTGAGTAGAATAAAAACTTATAATTAATTAATCCTAAAAAACCCCTAAGACACAACTATTAAAAACTAATTGTACACCTTATTTCATATAACCATTGGACACTATCCCTAGTTTTAATGACATCAACCAATGAGTTTATTAAATGAATGTATTGATGACACCAACCATTTTTGGTTCCATTGATATGGATAATTTATGTGTTATTAAGGTGCAGATCTCAAGTTAACAAAGAAACAACTTCCCTAAATTCAACAAAAATATATGAGTAGACCTAGAGACTCATAGGGAATATTCATTCCAAAGAAATATCAACAAGATACCACAACCTATCGAATAAAATCACATTTAGATAAATTTGAAAATTTCTAATAAGAGATAAAAGGGTATTTTATAAAAACTTGAATAAGAAACGAAATTATCCCCACTTGAACCTTAAGATAATTCTCCAAAAGTATTTTCATCATTCCAAAGGATATTAAGGCTAAAGAACATTATAAACCAAATTAGTGAGTCCCAGATAAGTAGCCTTCTATCCACCTCTGATAACTCACCACTTCCTTGAAACACCTTTTACAACATTTTTTGAGAATTCTTTTTAGAAAACATAGGGAATGTACTAAATCTTGATGGAAATGCACAAAATAAGGCTAATCCACCTAGATGGACCTTCATCTATCCCATTGTACTAGAAAATGATATAACTACCATACATAATATTTCCCCATCTATCCTACCCTCCTTTAGAGGAAATCCTAAAGAATATCATGATCAATTCCTCTTTGAATTCAAAGTCCTATGTAAAACTTATGATTATAGAAATCTTATTTAAAAGTTAAAACTATTTCCCTATACACTCAAAGAATCAACCATGAGATGGTTTATGGGCTTGAATCCAAATTACATTACATTATGGGAAGAGATGGAAACTAAATTCTTAGATAAATACTAGGATTAATATAGAGGAAGAGACAAAAAGTTAGATTTTTTTAGGATAAATCAAAAGGAGGATGAAAACTTAGAAGACTACCTTGACCACTTCTAATTTATTCACATAAAATGTGGATATGAATTGAGTGAGGAAGTCTAAAAAATATAATTATTAAAAGGTCTTGATGATGATGATGATGATAGGGAATCCCTGAATCTTAGGGGAAAGGGGACATAAAAAAACTTTATCTCAATGACATAACTAAAATGTGTAAGAATTACTCAAGAACCAGAGAGAGTGTTAGAAAGTTGAAAATAGAAAAGAGTGGTATTAATGTAGGAAAACATATGGAATAATTATCCAAGCTCAAGATAGACATTTTAGTGCAATTGAACACTATGATAAATGGATTGCAATCCAAAGCTAATTCTATCATTAAGCCACTAACCATATATTTCCCTAAATACAAGCTTAATTATATCCTCTGAGATTACCTTTGGATAGAACTGATAGGTATGTAATATGTGATGCAAATGGGATGGATAGGAACCTACAAATGATCATGATGCCAAGAATTTTTCCCTCCTAACTATCCTAAAAAATTAAATAAAATAGGAAAACCAACCAATATAAGATCTCAAATTCATATATATTTAGGTAAACTAGTTTTACCACAATTAAAATTAGATCCATTTCAATCCTAGAGCTCATTATAACCCATGGATTATGTCATGGTATGGATAGGCACATCCATAGGCATGGGGACCTCCATCATGGGGTACACACTATTAGACACCATAATCATAGATGCCTCATCCTCACAAATAGCCTTAGATACTCTAGTCTAATCCTCAACCATGGGCAAACTAGTAATGGGTTCCCCATCATAACTTTAATCAACATAGGCATTTTTAAAAACAAAGGTACTAATGCCTCCCCTACCACTAAAACACCACAAATATAAAAAGTGACTCAACCTAAACTACCTACATAGCTAGTATCAAATACAAAAAATAGACAAGTAGATCCTTTCTATAGAACTGAGCAAGAAATAACCTTGGGAGAGGGTGACATAGACTATGGGAATACATAATTAAGATCATGAAATACATTGAAAAATACTCCCATTACCATAACCAAATTTCCAAATGAGAAACCAAAAACTTTTATTGAGTCAACAAAATATAAAATTAATGAGGAAAAGAAAAGGCTTCAAGAAAACATTATAGTTCCTCCAACCATCCTATTTCCTAAAATCCTTAAATAAATAGGGAATAAGGGTGAATCTAATTTAGTCCAAGAGCTAAGGAAGTTAAACATTGAAATTACATTGCTTCAAGCAATAATAAATATCCCATAACTCAATAGAGTAATTAAGGATTTGTGCATAAAAACTTAGGTAAAAAAAAGGAAATATTCTAAAACTATACATGTGGATGGTAAACTTACTAATTTATTGAAAGGAAAACTTCTTATACCCAAGTATGGGGATCTTGTAAGCCCTATCATTTCTATAACCATAGGAAGGAAGGAGATACCAAATGTACTTGTGGACCTAGGAGCTACCTTCAATGTGATGAAAAAGATATTTTGAAATCCTTGTCCCTTACATGGGTGAAACATACTTCTATAGTTTTGAAAATGGTATTCCAATATATTACTAAACCTAGATGAACAATAGAAGATGTCTCTATTACAATGGAATCTTGGGAATATTTTATATATTTCATGATACTCTATACTAAGAGTAAAAAACTTGGATATCCATTAATCTTAGAAAGACCTTGGTTAGCCACAATTGTAGTGTTAATATACTAAAGGTAAGGAGACATGAACATTTTAAATTTAATAAAATCAAAATGAATTTCTTGGTATCCACTTTCAAAACCATCTCCAGACCCTTCATATCACCAATGGGTCGATTAACCTAAGAAAAATAATAATAGTTTCTCCTTATTAGCCATGGTAATAATTAAAGATCATGTAAATGATTTAAAGGAAGAACTAATGTGGAATTTGGAATATCCTAGTATAGATATATAGTTTTGCAGTCAAGATTTTGAGTCTATCAAACTAAATCCTGAGTTTGATAGTCTAGCTCTAGAGTCTATTAGACTAACTCTTGAGTTTGACAGTCTAACTTTAGATTTTGATATTTTGGATCCAAAACTTATTAGATTGGCTCCAAAGTCTATCATTATAACTCTAGAGTATGGGAAAATTTATTTTATATAAAAACCATCTCATCCACTCCTGATAACATGTATGACCATAAACCAATTCAACAAAACATTGTCACATGGGCACAAGACAACCAAGATACATTTTTAACACTTTTTCATTATAATTTGGAAAAATTAATTTCATAAGGAGAGAATTTATTTAAATACGTCACCACCTTCCATTTGATTCAAACACATCCATACCCTCTAAAATATTTAATGAGTGAATTTAAGTAGGCCAACTCCATCTATCTAGAGACTAAGCAAATAGTCATCTAACCTAAAAAAATGCTAAACATTAACAACTTGTTAAATAATGAATAGGAAATAAAGGTTTTTAACATCTTGAAAAATCATAAAAAATCCTTTGAATGGGATTATAGTGACGTGAAGGGCTATATGTGTGTGTGTGTGTGTGTGTGTGTGTGTGTGTGTGTGTGTGTGTGTGTGTGTGTCTATACACACACACACACACACAAATATATATATATATATATATATATATATATATATATATATATATATATATATATATATATATATATATATATATATATATATATATAGACACACACACACACATATATATATATCTGTGTGTGTGTATGTGTGTATATACACACACACACACATATATAATTATAGTGACATGAAGGGCTATATATATATATGTATATATATATATATATATATATATATCTACGTGTGTGTGTGTGTGTGTGTGTGTATATATATATATATATATATATTGAAAACACTAGACCTATTAGACAACCTCAGAGAAGAATTAACCCAACACTAAGAGATATAGTTAAAGAGGAGATAGGAAATATATTATAGGTGGGATTAATTTACCTCATATCAAATAGTTAGTGGGTCTCACCACTTGTGATAATACCTACAAATAATGGAAAATGGATAACATGTATAGACTACTGATAACTAAATAAATCCACCATGAGAGATTACAGTCCCCTACCTTTCATAGACTAGGTGTTAGACTAGCTAGCTAGGAAGAAATATTTTTCCTTATTAAATGGGTTTAGTGGTTACAATCAAATAAGGTTTTCCACAAGAGACTAGGGTAAAATAATCTTTACATGCCCTTAGAGAACATTTGCCTATAGAGTGTTAGCCTATGGCCTCTATAATGCACCTTCCACCTTTCAAAGGGTAGTTTTAGCCATCTCTACTAATCTAACCAATGAGTATGTAGAGGTATACATGGATGACTTTACTATTCATGGTGGTTCTTTTTTTGAATATCTAAGTAACCTATACAATGTCTTGACCAGGAATGAGAAACATCAATTATCCTTAAGTCATGAAAAATGTGTGATAATGGATAACCAAGGAATTATTATAAGGCATCACATCTCAGCCCAAGGGATACAAGTGGACCCTAAAAATATTGAAGTCATTTATAATCTACATGATCCTAAAAATTATACTGATGTCAAAAGGTTTTTGGGACATGTAGGGTGCTATAGAAATTTTATAGAAGACTTCACCAAGATAACTATACCTATGTATTCCTTGCTTACCAAAGATAGTGAGTTCTTATGGACTAAAAAATGTAAATGAGACTTTGATTCATTAAAGAATAAATTGATTTATATTTCAATTCTAAGAGGTCCTAATTGGAAACAACCATTCCAAATTCATACATATGCTTCTAATAATGTTATGGGGGTAGTGTTAGGATACAAATATGAAGAAATAAAAATGTATGTTATCTATTATATTAGTAATAATCTCATCCCTAATGAAAGAAATTATACCAATAATGAAAAATAATTCCTAGTTTTTATATATGCAATGAACAAATTTAGGGACTAAATCACTAGATACAAGATATTTATCTACATATATCACTCAACCATAAGGTATTTAATGAAAAAAATAGTGATAAGAGGTAGGATAATTATATGGTTACTAAATTTGTAGGATTTTGCCATTAATATTATTAATAAACCTAGGAAATCTAATGTGTTGATGACTTTTTATTAATGTTGAATGTTTTAGGTGAGGAAGAGCTAGTGGAAGATAACTTTATTGATGAGCATCTACTTATAGTTTCAACACACTCACCATAGTTTTATGATATTGAAAAATACCTAACCACATGAAAATTTCCTTATGATTTTACTAATAAAGAAAGAAAATGTTTGGTTAGGGATAGTTCTCATTTCAAATGTCTTAATGGTGTTTTTGTTTAAATGTGGACCTAACCATGTGCTTCATAGGTGTGTAAGAGAAGATGAAACTTATGAGATCATAAAGGCTTGTCATGATTAATATAGAGGAGATCATTATTTATCCAATAGGACTATCCATAAGATCCTTGGAGTTGGGTACTATATGCCTTCACTTCATATAAATGTGAAGAGATATGTGTAAAGATGTGATCATTGCCAAAGCATAGGAAAACCCACCTTGTCTAATGAAATGCCTCTCTATATTCAAGTAGTTCTATGACCCTTTGATAAATATGGGTTGGATTTAATTTACCCTATTGATCCACCATCTCAAGGAAAGGAATATCTACTTATATGTACAAATTATGTCATCAAATGGGTAGAGGTTCAAGCTCTCTCATTTTGAAGAAAATTTTTAGTTGTTGATTTTTTATATTTTAGAATTATGCAACAATTTGGAGCACCAAGAGCCATAGTATTTTACCAAGGCTATAAATTCATGTCTAATATTATCAAATACTTCAGATATCACTGACAAATCAGCCACGATAAGTCATCTCAATATCATCCATAGGCCAATGGCTAGGTTGAAATTAATAATAGTGAGTTGGAGAACATCATGACCAAGATGGTCAACATCAACAAAAAAGTTTGGGTAAAAAAAATACTTGAAGCAGTATGGGTATACAATACTACATTAAAATATACTATAGGTTTCTCACCATATGAAATTGTGTTTGGAAATAATCTTATAATTCCCATAGAATTTGAAGTGTAGAATTTTAAAATAATAATAGAAGTGGGCATAGATATTGATGAATCATATATATATGATTCATCAATATCTATGCCCACTTCTATTATTATTTTAAAATTATACACTTCAAATTCTATGGGAATTATAAGATTATTTCCAAACACAATTTCATATGATGTGTGTGTGTGTGTATCTATATATATATATATATATTTATATCTATATATATATATACATACATATATATATATATACATATATATATATATACATACATACATACATATATATATATACATACATACATATATATATATATATATATATATATATATATATATAGAGAGAGAGAGAGAGAGAGAGTATATATACATACATACATATATATATATATATATACATACATATATATATATATATACATACATACATACATATATATATATATATATACATACATACATATATATATATATATACATACATACATACATACATATATATATATATATATGTATATATATATATATATATATATGTATGTATGTATATATATATATGTATGTATGTATGTATGTATATATATATGTATGTATGTATGTATATATATATATATATATATATATATATACATACATACATACATATATATATATATATACATACATACATACATATATATATATACATACATACATATATATATATATATATATATATATATATATATATATATAGAGAGAGAGAGAGAGAGAGAGAGAGAGAGAGAGAGAGAGAATTCTTTGGATCAATGAATTAGATGAGATGAGACTATAATACTTGTAGCAAATAGAACTTATACAACATCAGAGGAAATAGTGGTATGATACCCACATCAAAGAGAGAAGACTCAAAGGAGACTAAGCTTTTCTATTTGATTCTAAGTTTCAAAACTTCAAAGGAAAGCTTTTGACTAGATGGTTGGGAACTTATTATATAGATTAAATATTTGACAATGGATCAATTCATATTTTTCCTATAGATGGAAATAAGAAGACACTCTTAGTCAATGAGAGGAGACTAAGACTCTATCAGTAGCCTGCAAGCAAGGAATGATTTTTTAGGCAAATTTAGTCTCAATATGAATTTGGCTATGGGGAAGAGCCTTGTTCTTCCATCATACTAAAAGTATGAGAATTAAAGTCCAATGGAGGGGGAAGGTTGAAAAATAGAAATGATGATCTTCTTCTCAATAAAATAAAAGGATTAAAAGCCAAAAATGGTAGTCCTCCCCAAAAAAGTTGAAAATTAATATATATATATATATATATATATATATATATATATATATGAAAATGAGAAGTTGAAAACCAGAGATGGTAGCTTCTAAAGGAACAAATCAATAAAATTGGTGTTTGTAATATATTTTATGTGCTCCTCAACTAACTGATATGGTATAATTATGACAATACAAGTGGAAATATAAGGAGGAGAGGCAACATCATAGTAGTTGAGGTATTTTTTACGTTATTTTCTATGTATTGGATTATATATAGGTTCTCAAATACAAAAATTAAAGTGTCCTTTCCATGAAAGGGTACTACACTAAAAATAATATGCTCTCTTTCAAAGGGGGCATTATGTTAGCTTCATGACATGATTGGTACTTATGAGTGGAAAAGGTATTTTTGGAAGTCATTATTAGAACTTGCCAAACTCTAAAGCTTTAGAAAATGAATTTGGGGGATGATAATGTAACTTGGGCATGGGAAAGGATGGATATGCACCCCAAATATTTAATTTCACCTATTTCACATGTATAAATGATTAGTTTCACCTAATAATAGTTGCATCTCACAAAAGAAAAAACTTTAGACATATCCCATAGTTAGAAAAACCATGTACATGGTAAATACTACATGTTCCAAATGCAGAAGACCCTAAATCATGATTTAAAATACATATTAATTTGAAAAAACCATCATGATACTTTGTTATTATGTTTAAACTAGCTTTACAATTTCTCAAAATGGGCCAAAAGAATAAATCTAAACCCGAATCCATAGAATTGTTACTAGAAGATGAAATTATAGATGTTATTTTTGAAGAAGCAGGGTTGATTAAGTTTTTAAATAGGTTATAGGGTATGATGATATGTTATTGAAATAATTCATCACTAATTTCTAGGATGACTATAACATAGTTTAGGGACTGAGAATTCTAGTTACCAATCAAGCCATTAGTGAGCTATCAAACATTATACATGAAGGTGTAAGAATTTTAGGACATTCAAATTTTAATGAAATTATTAATATATTACATGAGGAAGTGGAAATAGATTTAGATTTGATTATTAGACCTTAACAGATTGCTAAATTGATCAAAATAGATATACTACTTGAATGTTGGAAGACAACTACTTTGTTGCTGATCAAATACATGACTTATGATGTGTAGTATAGATATCTTGGTTGTGATGCCATGGGGATCATAAAAAAATTTAAATAAGGTTTGAAATAACCGAAATATAGAGTGAAATTCCCTATGTTCTTGGTAGGATCTATACAATTTATAACATTGAAACACAAGAGAGGAAAAACCTATGTAAGACATCATGGGATCATTTAGCTCATTTGCAAGCACCACTTCATCAATGAGCCAAATGGAGAGGCTACTTGGGAATAATTATTGAAAAATAAGATGAATAAAAAACTTAATACAAGGATTAAATCCATGTATGTATCCCCAACACCCAATTCAAGTTCAAAAGAGGTAACTTCTACCAAAGGTCTAACTCCAGAGATAATGCAAAAGAAGAAATTGAGATCTAGGGTTTCAAGAGGAAGTTATGGAGTCACTTTGAAGCTAATTGTTATTCAAGAACTTAGAGTCATATCAGAGTAAGAGAGAAAAACTCTAGAGATGGTTTCACCAAATATCATAGGGAGACACTCTTAAAGAAAAAGAGGAAGTCCATAAGAAGAACCCATCTCTACAATTTCACCAAATAGATGAAAATTACTCTTGTAGGAAGACGATGACCTAGAAAGGGATGTAAATGAAAAAAATAAGATTTTAAATCATGAAGCACCTATGGATATTCTAGGTGTATAAGTAAATCTTAAATTTAAATATGTTAAAGAAGAACCTACAATGGGGATTAAAGACTTCGACACCATGGCAGAAGAATGTGAAGAATCTATAGTAGAATATCTTCCATCTCTTCCACCTTCATCATCCAAACTACTCCTTGACAAAGGTAAATCTCCACTAGTATAATAAAATGTTTAGTCCTTCAATCAAGATGAATAAGTAGAGTTTTAAGAATCCCATTTTATCTCCAAAGCTAAAGCCACCATGAAGCAACAAGGAGAAGAAATTATCTTCCTTAGAATGTAGTTATAATATAAGGACAATATTGCTTCTTCTTTATAAAAATAATTATAAGTAAAGAATTAGTCCATAGAAAAATATAATGAGATAGGGGTACTTAGAGAGAATATATTTTAGCTAAAAATATTAATATACCAAGAGGTCCAAACACATCCAAGGTAATAAATAAATAAATAAAAGATTCCAAGAAGTATTGTCTTATCATGATGTCATGGCCATATGGAATGAAAATTGCATAGAATTTAGAAGGCTCAAGGTAGATAATATGAGGTTTAAAGAAGAAAACAAGATATTAAAATAAGATTGTGATGAGGCAAGGAAAAAAACTTTAAAATCCAAGACCACCCTTCAAGTAACTTGTAAGCTAGGAGAGAAGCCTTTAGCCTATAAAATACCTTCCTCTACCAACAACCTTTCCTTAAATAACAATTTTATAGATGGAAAATGCTAAGAATATCTTATGACAAAACCCATGAAATAAAGAATGATAAAGACTTTTTGGAAACTTTTATGAATAATACTCCAAACCATCATGAACTTTTATGTGAGTTCTATTTATGTGATCTCATTCTAGGAAATATGTCTACATTCTTGGTCAACCTTTTCATGGGAGAAATACATATCAGTGCCATTTTTATCACTTTTATAAATAAATTTACATGGGAAATGAATACTGATGAATATTTTCATTAATAAAAGGTAATGGGACTCTGTATGAAACCTTAATTTTATAGTGCACCTAAAATTCTCTTACAATTCAATGCTCAATATTTCTAGAACATGTGTAATAATTACTTATAGAGCCTAAAATAAAACATTTTAGATTTTATAATATTTAACCAACACCATTTTTAGGAAGTATTTATAGCATGTGTAAAAATATGGGATACACTGAACATCCATTTAAAGATAAGGGAATTAATATATCCCACCAATATTCAATGATGTCTCCATAGGGCCAATGCTATTATATAGATAATCTCATAGGTCATGAATCAAGGGGAAATGAACGCTGGATTGGTATCAGGTTTATGACACCACTCCTTAGTCATATGTCACCATGGTATAATGCAATGCCCCAGTCTACTAAGTAGTTTGAGATATGGATGGAATTTTTTCTTAGGGATATGAGATTTATACATGTACATGAGGAATATTGGGGTACTCACTATGATATCTATGATCTTAGACAAAATTTAGAGCAAAGGGTATTAAGCTATGAGGAGAGAATATTTTAATTTTCAAGAGGACTTGTAAAAATTAAGGTGTGGGGGGAATGATGACTCCATTATATGACTCATTATATCCACATATTGACCCTATGACACTTATTAATCTACCTTCTTATAATGAGTATTACATGAATTTTATGACTTAATTATTTTCTAAAGTAAGAAATAAGTACTTATGTCTTGATTTGTATGTGTGAGTCAATGATACCTCTTTTACCACTATTTCACTCTTTTTATTATTATCCATCAGTTTTGCATGTATAGGTGATATAAATACACTATGCTTGAATGTTATGAGTTTTAACAAGTGAATTAAACCCTTGAAAGAAAGATTAACATATAAATCAAAAATTCAGTGAAGATAAAGATTCTATCAACCAAGCTTTGGATGATAACAATGGGGTTTTGGAGTTTTATAGACTAGCTCTAAAACATATAAGTGAAGCTTTCAAATGCTACATTCGAGCTCTAGAATGCATAAAAAAAACTCTAGAGTTACTATATCCATATGCAAAGCTCATAAAATTCATTTTAGATGATTTCATAAGGTTTTATACACCTCTCTATGATGTTTATGGGTCATTCTACAATTCATATAGACATGTGCCATTTATATTATTTCTATTTGTAGTCTTACTGATTATAATATTATTTGTAAAAACACCATTATAAGCATTTTACTATTTTGGGTTACTCGATCTAATACATTGTAAATGGAATATGAATGCAACCAACTAAATCAAAATGAACATAGTTATGTACCTCTCCCAAAATTTCACCTTGAAAAGTGGGGATATGGGTGTCACATCTTTCCTATTTTATAAATAAGGTGGCCCACAATTATGATCTAGTTAGTTTATTAGTGTAGTTTTAGATAATAGTTAAAGTAATGTTGGATCTTAAGATAACATCTTCTTACAATTATCAAAGAGGATTTGGAAAATTACAGATTGTTGGTAGCAAAATAATTGTAATAACTACGTAGATCTATGTTCAAGATTGTAACCTTTTCCTAAATTAATGAAGCTTTGTAAGTTCTTATAAGACTAAGTTGATATAAATAATATTCCAAATGAGATCAAGGGACCACTCAGACAAGGAGATATAATATGTGTTGGTATTTATGTGTGTTTATTTTATTTGTTATCTAATTCCATTAAGAGTGTTTGTGTTAATAAGTGTGGATTGGTAACCTATAGCTCTCTTTTTAGTTTGTGTGAATTTACTTTCAATTTATTACTTACAACATTACTATCATTTTTATTCTTGAAATAATTTCCATTTCAATTAAATTCAATTATGCAACTAGACTAGTTTTTTTAATCAATAAGTGTGTTTGATTATCAACATTTTTACCTTCACAAGAAAAGAGTATTTCCCTTAAAGCAAGTGAGTAATTTTTAGCATTTTGATTTTTCAAATGTGTTTATTTAATCAATTAGATATAGTAAATCAAATTTTAGTATATTATAACCTTATAATTAGTTGATCTTCAATAAACCATCCAAAACATAACTTTTAACAACTAATTTCACACCTTGTTGCATATAACCATTAGACACTGACCCTGGTTTTAATGACATCAACTAATGAGTTGATTAAATGAATGGATTGATGCCACCAGTCACATAAATATAAAAAAAATATTTATAAATTTTATATGTGGTTCTAAACCTTTTGATGATGAGTATTTCCTTGATCATACATCTTCAAAAATACCAAAAAAATAAAAAACATTTAAAAAATACAAAAATATTTTCAACACTTACATGCTTTATTTGATCCTTGGCATCTATGTGTTAATTCCATATTTATGGATGAAATATCAATTAATACTACATACACATGTGTCACACTTCTATTTGAGTGTGATAAATAAATAATAGATACCTGATCTATTCTTATTTTAGATGTTGGGATTTTCCTCTACTCATGTCATATGGACATTTTGGGCATCCACCTCTATGATCATGATACTCATAGGTTATATAATTATATGATCGATCTACATTATCATGTTTTAAGCTCATATATGTACTTATTCATGCCTTTATCCATGATTATATATTACATAAGGTACTCAATATACTATGTGTTTGACATTTTTTGCTAACACATTTGATACATGGGCTACTATGACATGTTTATGTTGGTTGCTTATACTTTCCTTTATGAACTTCCTTGAGTGTTTTTCCTTGATATTATCTTGATTATTCAACAATTTTAATATGATCCTTTATTTGCATCCCCTATGCTTATGTATGCTCTATTTGACATTTAAATATGTCATTGCTTGTTGTATGGATATTTGAATATGTCATCCTTGTTTTAATGGACATTTGAACATGCCCATTATTTATGGACTCATTGTCCCATTGTATTTTGAATTGTTTTTTAGTGATCTTTTGTGCGTGATTGAAATGATTATTCATCTTTTAATGTCACTTATCATTATCTTTATTATGCATCATAGGCCTCATGTGATCACATTGTTCTATGTGCTTCAATGATATATTTACTTAGACATGTCCTTTTATATGATTCATAGTTACATTCATAAATTATACAATTATCTCATCCTTTTGAGGTGAGGTAACTATAGGTTTATATTATTCCCTCACCTCAAATAGGGGCACGTTATAGAGGCATGTTCTTCCCATTTGACGTAGTTTATAGATTTAGTGGGGGCATGATTTGGAATCATGTTATCTACACTCATTTAGTATTTGGTACTTATATCAATTTTCAAATTTAGTGGGGGCATGTCATATAGGCATGGATTGCACACACTCACAATTTTTATATTAGTGGGGGCAAGCTTTGAAAGCATGTTATCCATACTTATTTAGTATTCAACATCTCTAGATTATAGTGGGGGCATGTTTTAGAAACATTTAATATACATTGGTACTTATTAAATTTTATAAATTTATCCATATATAGTGGGGGAGTGCTTTGGAAGCATATTTTCCACACTTACATAGTTTCCAAATTGGTCAATGTTTATAGTTATATGATTCAGATTCATAGTTGTGGTAGAATTCTATACATTGGTACCATTGTTATACATAGTTTTAGAATGAGACATATATAAGGTGTATATGATAATTAATATGAACCTAATATTTAAAAATCCAAATTAGTTTAATATTTAAAAAAACTCTCAAGTACTATCATCACCCACCAAGATGTAATTTTATGCAATGATACCTAAGATGTACTTTTTGAGCCAATCTACTATAATTCTTGGTTTGCTTTTATTATGGTTGAGGTGATTAAATCATTCAATATTTCCATGTTTTCACATAAGAATTGATTTTATAATCTATCCTTACTAGTTTTATAGTATGTGTTGACTTTGTTCACTCATGCTTACTAAGTTACAAGTATGATTGGGTTACATAGTTGAGCTAATCTCAACTATTGAGTGTCAACTCATATTTCATCCAAGATTTGGGATATGTGACCTCCAATATATCTCTCTATTTATTTAGATATATGAAATTTAAAAATTTATATATATTTTTCTTAATCTCAATTTTTGATCCTTATAATAATACACATTTCAAAACAACTTGTAAATAGGAAAGGTAGTTACATCAATACATAGGTATACTCCTAAACCTTACTATTTAAATTTAAATATTTTCAAGTGCTTTCAATTTCAGATTATATGCACTGATTATATATTGTAACATGCTCTTAATTTTAGGCCAGTCACTAAAAAATCACTAAATTTATACTCAAGCAAACGTAAGGTTTGTTATACACACCTAAGTATATATTCTTTTCCTTTAAACTAAAAATTTCATTACTTTATTAGAGGTGGGGGGGGGTGAATGTAGACACTATTTATGGATTATATAGCACCTCAGTCTTATACACTTGGAAACATTATACCTTAGTTATTCCTCTCAGTTATGGACATTTCCTACTTTCTTAAGTCTTGCATATACTTTATTTTGTTCCCCTTGACCTTCTCTTAGTCTGAATGGTCTTATGTTGATGACCCATACCTTTTATCTTTCCCATAATTCTTAAAACCAAATTATCCTCCATCTCTATATTTTTTGAGTTTGTACCTACTTTCTTGCTCCATAGATACTAACATTTGGGATAGACACCTACATTGATGATAGTGTCCTGACTTGACTTAAGTGTCTAGTGCCTTAAAGTCATCCAATTTTAAAATGAAACATATCCTCATTATCAACCTAAGTGTTCTAATGTGAGTTATTTCTCAAAATGGATTGATATAAATACAAGATCAACCCTCATTCACTCCTAAATTACAAAACCTAGCATAGACCTAAGAAACCTATCAAAAGCATTCAATCATGTACTCAAAAAATTAAATATTCCCTATTTTATCCTATTTATTATCATTCTTAAGGACAACACATACATAGGTATAAAGTACTGAAGGAGTAGCCTAAGAGCCTAATTTTCCAAGTTACAAGTTAGATGACTATTTTAATTGATTTGAATGTATTACATGATTCACACACAAACCATGTAGGGGATAATTACATCATTGTAAGGCACTCTTTAAAGTATTATCTATGTAAGAAAAGCTCATTGATAAAAGGGTCTTTAGGGTTAGCTTGACATCATGTAACCACTAATCCATTTTCTCCAAGGTCACTATAAATATGAAGAATTAGGGTTCTAAAAATTCATGAGGAGCGGTAATCCATGACCCAAATTTAAATATTCTAGAGTGAAGGTAACGTCAAAACAAAAATAATGCATGTGGTCACATAATTTTCCAATAGGTATTCATATAGGACACTTACATCAATATCAAACAATAACATTAATGTAACTATCCTAGGTTAAATTTAGTGTTCATGGCTCCAAAAGCATCAAATATAAGATATAATAATTATTCTAGAATGAGCTTATAATTTACATTCACCAGTTCCAAATCTAGAACTTTTAAGCATCTAAACAAGCTAAGTATATTACTTCTTTGTCATTTCCATATCTACTATAGTTTTACTTACTATTTTTAGCCTATCTTAATTAAGAAATTTTGTACACATGTATATCTAAGTTTAGCACTTAATTGGCTTACTATAGATCTAATCATCACCCTTATGAATTATAATTTTTTTATTATTAACCCTATCTACCCAAGTAAAAAAAGAGAGTCCTCCAATTTAGGGTTAAACAACCCAAATTGGGCCAAGAAGGTGTTACTAATTTCACCTAGATTGTGATGTAGTCTTTGGGAAGATTAAATAACTAGTCATAGGCTGCATCCATCAAAGTAAATGGACATAGATTGAAATAAACATCCTCATGTTCCATGTTTAGAATCCTTAGGATGGTCTTATATGAAGCCACATGTTATTAGATATTTAATCCCACACTAGGAGTGAAATTTGGGAGGTAGCTTTCTATGTTTCTCAAAAGGTCATAGATGACTTTAGGGACATCAATAACGGAACTGGCTAAACATGTCATGGGTATTAACATTAGTGGTGATCTATTTAGGGGATACTTGGAGGATGATTTTATGGGAGTGAGTATAGGACTTAGTATACTTATACCAAGTTGGGATCTCTTATAGATCTATAAGGGTAAGATAATCAATCTATAATGATTAGATCAAGACCTAATTATCTTCATAGTAGGCTTGATATTGATCAAGGGTAGAAAATTGAGTTAAAATTTATCGTTTTAGGCACCTTCCTTCTTGTGCTAGCTATTTTCTAGTCTAAGATCCCATTCCAAGACATTTATGAGATTAAGTGTTCAAAGTGAACTTTAGGACTATTGTCACCAAATCTTGTACCCTAAAAGAAGTTGTTCAAGCTTCTTCTATATTTGGGAAAAATGGGAAGATTTATAGGTATGTGGGTGCACTTATATTGTAAATTATCCTCTAGATTTAAGGGCTAGCTCCCTAAATGTATCTTGTAATGATCTTATCTATGCCAACTAATTATTTATGGGGAAAAGAGTTAAAAGTTGCATGAAATGAACCTAATATAAGGGAGGTGATGCACCAAGATGTATTCTATATGACCATCATACTTTCCTACACTAAGAATCAAAGCACATAAACTAACTTCCAAGTGTTATAGATTCTAACTTGAGTATTTCAATATGGAGGTGAGATGCATGAGATCTATCTAAGGTAAGTAAACCATAGGCTATTTGCAGACACTAAGGCTCATTTTACACTTAAATGATAAGCTCATACACTTGACAACACTTCATATGAATTGTTAGTATAGGAAATCTTGCACAAACATGAAAGGATAAGAGAAGAAAAAATAGAGAATTATCACTTTGCATCACCATACATTGCTTACACACTTAGAAAATTGTTTAAGAACTCAAAATAAGATTTGCATTAATGTTCAATGATAAAATATGACATCATTCTAGCAAGGCTTCACCCTACATGGAGTGGAATTCCATTACCAAGGCCAAAATGGTAGCTACTTATAGAATTTGAGAGAGAAGTGGGAAAAGATCAGTCCAAAGGGGAATCAAATGAGTTAAACTTCATTTGAACTATAGTTATAATTACTTATGCAATTTATTCTCATTTAGGCCTTTTGATTGATCTGGGTCACTTCAAGTGGTTGTATAATGACATTATTCTCTCATTGATGCTCCCTAATGGTTAAAATGGTAGGATTAAGTTATTTTGAGTTGGGTCCTAGCATCAGTGTAGTTAGAACCATTAGATCAATCTGTTAGAGCTTTATCTTAGTGTTAACTTCTCTTAACCAGTTTGTCATGGTGTGTAAAAGTGGAGAGAAGGGTCCCTTTCATGTATTTGGTCTTGGAGATGAAACCATTAGGGTCTACATATATGACTTCATGGCATCCTTTGAAATGCTATCTCTTGTTTAAACTAGATCATGATCAAACTCATCCCCAGATTAATCTGTTAGAGCTTTATCTTAGTGTTAACTTCTCTTAACTAGTTTATCATGGTGTGTAAAAGTGGAGAGAAGGGTCCCTTTCATGTAGTTGGTCTTGGAGATGAAACCATTAGGGTCTACGTGTATGACTTCATGGCATCCTTTGAAATGCTATCTCTTGTTTAAATTGGATCATGATCAAACTCATCCCCATGTTCATAGGTCCACTAGAGATGGAAAACCAATTCATACTATTAGTTTTCCTATAGTTATCACATTAATGTAGACCTATAGACTATATAGCCCCTTTATTGATTATAATAGGTCCAAATAGACTCACTTTGTCTTTGTAATAACTAAGGATTCATCATATGCATAGGTCTTTCTAAAAAATGGTAAACATAGTCATAAAACAACACTACAACCCTCAAATCTTTATACCAGAGATCCATACTTAGGCTTAATGGTGGTCCCCTTATGTATTTTAACCTAACTACAATAATGTGTCCTTTTAATGGTATTTATCCAAGTTCCAATGGTGATGGGATGACCCTGTAAGACCTTATTTTCTTCCATCTAAAATTAGTCATTTGGTTTGACTTTTTTTTATCAAAAACTAACTCAAACTAACCAAAGTGCTACTAACTATCTTTACTCCCATTGGCCTTTTAGATCCTTGCTATCAAATCTTGACTCTTTGACGTTACTCACTTTGTTGATTTTGATTTACATGATTAAACGTGCTCCATCGATATTATATTAGCTTGAACATGCTCATGCCACTTGTCAATCATGTATTGATCTCAAGATCCTATTGTCAAACTACTCCTTTATGCACTTATGACACATGGTGGTCTCTCAAGATCCTTGACCTTTTAACTCATCTCTTACCATCAAATCAAAATGTATGAAGAAACATGAGCCTTTGATCACATTGGGCCCACTTTTTACCAATCAATCTCACACCATTAGATCATCATTATGATTGAATGCAAACCATTGATTTTCTTGGATTTTAAAATAAAAAATTATTTACCATGGTCTAAATTTTATGTCTGCATGACCATCATTTAACATCCATAAAACTATCATTGATGTCTATGTGAACATCAAAGTTAGACCCTAATGGTTTTTTTCATAGATTAAAGTTGTCATCTGCATGAATGTCTCCCATTTTTTGACCAATATTAAAGGCTTTGATCTAGAAGTGAAAAGGTCATGGAGACACCAAATTTACAAGAGATGTTCTTGATACTAAAAGGATTGTGCCCACTTGATCTGCTAGTTTTGTGAGCTTTTTAAGTGTGTTTAGAAATTGTTCAAGTGAGATGACTCGTGTGATTTGCATGACATACACATGATTATCACTAATCATTTGAATATAAATGACTACTTTATAAATCTCAAACTTGACATTAACATGAACATCTAATGTTGTGGGTCCAACTTTGAAGCTACATACCTTGAGCTAGTAAGCTTGTGCATAATTGAGATTTCTAGAGCATGTTCCTACCATGAATAACTCTATGGTGTTATAATATTTTTGCTCACAAGGATTTCTAATGTTCATTTATAAAATCCACAAGCAAACTGACTAGTGTGTTTCCATGTGATGTGTAGGACATCCTAGCCCTTAGACATGCAAGCTAAACTTTGAAGGCTTAGATCTCAAGATAGAAGAATCATTGAGATATAAAACTTATAGATAATGATCTTAGAACTAAGTACATTAATCATGTGTGGCCTGATGATCACACAAGGCTTTTTTAGTATATTTATAAAATTTCCAAGTGAACTAGTCCATTCATTTTTGGATAATGTCCTGGTTCACTTAGGTTTGTGCTTGAGCTACTACTTGAACTTTGAAAGCTATAATGAACTTATTAGGGCCTATGCAAACTCTTTCCATGATCCTAAATACTTGGACACCATGAAAACTTTCTACTTGCATATATGACTCTAAAATTACCCCTAAGATACCAAATGATACAAGGACTAAGATAGACTATGATCAAAGCTAAGATGGCATATGAAATTTCATTAAATGAACTACAACATATCCTATAACATTATAAATATCCCCTATTCTAGATTCTAACTATAGGGGGTTGACCCATTTTTAGCTATGATAAAAATGGTTAACATCTTTGATGATTTACCAAGGGTGGCATGCTTGTTATGCCATGACCAATTACCTATTCTCATCTATTGGGCTATGGAGTCAAATGTAAAGCAGGTTTAATACATAGAATACCCTAAACAACACATAAAAAAATATAAAATAATAGGAAAAAAACACAAAGAAATAAATAAACACATGCTTCATGATAACTTATTAGAACACAACACAATAAGAAAGGAAACACACACCTAATCTAATATTTACAAAATTTACCTTCAGTTCTCAATAACAATGTTTCAAATGTATCCCATTCACAAGAATTCACAACTCTTCTCCATTCATCCTTGATAACTAAAAATAATTGCTTTGCTTGCACTTGATGATGACATACAGTCTGCTCTATAGGGTATCAGATTTTGTATGTCTCCCTAGTTTTGCTCTATCTTCATCCCATTTCAATACTAGGTCACCTTCTTGAAATGATCTTGGAGTTACCTTCTTGTCAAAATACCTATTCATTAGTACTTGGCGATTCTCTATAGATTTATGAGCTTTATCTTTATTCTCTTGTAACTCCATTAATTCTATCAATCTTACCTCCATTTGGGTATTCTCAAGTAGCTCTAGTTGATGTGATAACTCTAAGTTAGGCATCTCTTGAGAGATAGACAACCTAGCTTCCCTTCCATAGACAAGCATAAAGGATAATTCATTTTGACCTCTCAAGAATTATCCTATCAGCCCATAAGGCTATCTTGAATTTGGTGTGATAACCCTTTGGTTATGCTCCAAGGTTCTCTTGATGATTATGATCAAATTTTTATTAATAGATTCAGCTAACCATTACTTTGAGGGTAATAGTTAGATGAAGTGCTCAAGAATATGCCATTACTATTTTACCATTCAGCTATCTTAACACCCATAAAAGTAAGATCATTATCTAAAATATTAGTAGAAAGAGTGCCAAACATTGTTATGATGCTCTCATAGAAATCTAAGATAACATTCTCATTAGCTTCCTTCAATGCTACTACCTCAACCCAACTTGTAAAATAGTCATTTATTTTGAGTATTCATTTATGACCAGCACTTAATGGGGGATTTATCATGCCAATGAAATCAAAACCCCATTGCATGAAAAGTTGATCAAATTTGATATGCTTCAAAGGAAGAGCTATAAGCTTTTATTTTCCTACAAAGAAAGTGCATTGTACACACCTTATCACCCAAGCATGGCAGTCTTTAAAAAGTTTGGGCCAATAATAGCCTACCCTCATGATCTTAGTAGATGTGGTTCTTGGAGAGAATGACCTCCTTCTATCCTATCATGAAACTTCTCACACAACACCCCAAAATGATCATTATCAATGCATCCCAATAACACACCATTAATGTCCCTCCTAAAAAGAACACCATACACAAGAAAAAATGAAATAGATTAAAATATAAAATATCTCCTTTGTGATATACTCATATTATTAGGATACTCACCATTTTGAAGGAATCTGATCACATCCCATGTCCAACTTTGTAGAGGTAATGAAACATCTAATTAGGAGAAATCATGACTGACTAGAGCCTCTTCCTTTGACTCATGAAGATCTAAATCTATATTTTCACAAAGACCTTTACCCCTTATCAATTTTTATATCTTGATATAAACATCATATTCCATTACTTTAGTGAACCACCTTGCCCTCTTTTCACTAAGATATTTACTCAAGAGAAACTCTTTGGTACTAGGATGAGAGACCATACCATGAATCTTATTATTTAAACCCATATGTCTAAACTTATTTAGTCCCCTTAAAATAGTGACCTATTCATCCATAAATGTGTAATTGACTTCATAATCTTCTAAACCTTAATTAAGGAATGTGATTGACTGCTCCACAACCTCATCATTCTTTTGCATTAGGATGGTTGAGATAGTATCAAGGTTAGCAAATGTACAACATGAAGTATCTAGTAAAATCAAGATTCACAAGATTAGGAGATTTTTCAATTGTTTTATTTATGGCTTCAAAACTATTCTTACCCTCTTTGGTCTAAGAAAAGACTTGGCTCTTCCTAAGCATAACTGTTAAAGGTTTCACCAAAGATGTAAAAATAGGTATGAACCTCCTTACAAAATTTTATCTTACCTAAGAAACTTTGAAGACCTTTCTTATGTAAGGGTAATGATAATCCTAGACTACCCTCTATTATTTTAGGATCAATAGTCAAACCATCCTTAGAAATGATATGTCCTAAGAGATTACCTTCATGAACAACAAGGATGCACTTCTTTGGATTAAGAGATAATACACATTGCCTACATATTTAAAACACTTGTCTCAAGTTTTTCATGTGTTCATTAGCATATTTAGAGAACATTGGTATATCATCTAGATAAACCAATAACATCTCATTGATCAAACCTTTGAAGGCCATGTCCATTACTCTTTAAAATGTGGCACCAACATTAGACAGACCAAAGGGCATCTTCTTATAATAAAAATTCACCCATTTAGTAGTAAAGGTTGTCTTATATTGATCATCTTCACTAACTAAAATCTGATTATATCTTGAATAGACATCTAGAAGAGAAAAACATTGAGAACCTAAAACCATTTGTAAAATCTACTCCATTGAAGGTATATGATAGTGATTTTTGAGTGACACTCTATTAAAATATCTAAAGTATACACAAAGTCTTATCTTCCCTTCTTATTTATAATATGAAAAAGGTTAGCTACCCATGTTGAATACTTAATGGGAATAATTATCTCAGATTTAAGGAGTTTGGTAAGCTCTAACCTCATGAGTTTCTAAACCTTTTAGTTGATAGGTATTTACTTCTGTCTAATAAATTTAACTCAAGGTTCCAACTCAATGGTATGGTGTGTTAGTCTAGGATCAAATCCTTTGAGGTCCTTATATTCCCAAGTAGAGATATAATGAAACTCTCTACATAGCTCAATAAATGTCTGTTTCTCTAATATAGAACATACTTTGCCTAGTTTGAGGCGTTTGTCCTTGAAGATAAAGACTCTTTCATAATTATCCTCTTTTGTAAACATAATAACTTTCTCCTTCTTATTTTTATAATTATCATTTAATATATTTTCTAAGGTCACAAAACCCTTAGGTATCTTATTAGTTCTTAGTTACACAATCTGATCACCTAATTGTTCTAGGAACTTCCTTTAATTCCTTGAAGAAAACTCATCCTCATTTTGTAAGAAACATATAATGTGTTTGTCACTATCAAACACTTTCCAAGTCACTTAATTATTAGGTAAATAAGGTTTGATAATGATCTTAATATGAAACTATTTCCCCTCCTCTTTTATGATAGTTGGAATATCAATTTGAGCTCCTATGGTAGTTAGTCTATCATCATGACTATTCTAATCTATTAAGATAGATTTTATATTTAATGCATTGAAGTCTTCAAGAAAATACCATAAATTATGCCTATATGACTTAAGCAAAGGGTTCTTGGTAGTAACCACATTCCTCACCTGATGCACAACCAATTCACTATCTCTATATACTTTCAAGGTCTTGATTCCTTTTTTATTTTCCCACTGAAGGCCATGAATTAAACCTCCATACTTAGCCACATTACAAGTAAAAATAAAATGAAATTTTTATTTATCATAATATATATGTTTATATGGGGATACCAACATAACACTATTTCCTACACCAACTTTACTTCTTGAACCATCAAAAAATATCTTCCATAGGTCATCATCTTCACCCTCTTCCTTAAAAGTAGAGGTGTTGGTATTCCTCCTTCATGTATAAAATACACTCATAAATTAGTTTTTTCACAAAATCATATGGATCATGATCATAACTATTAGTGCCATATTCATCAAGAAACAAATTTGAAATATCTGTAAGCTTGAAAGAAGTGTCATCATCTACAATAGATTCCTTTTCTTCATTGGCTACACAATTCAAAGTAGAACTTGTCTCAATGTAAGGCTAAATATGGAACATTAAAATGGGTTGTGTCCTAATTATCACCTTGGACCCATATATTATTCTAAAAAAAAATAAAAACTAGTCAATGGATAGATAACCACCTATCTTGACTATGAAGTCCTTTGATAGGCAGATTGTAAAGTGGGTTGGGAGATCAACCAAAACTGTCTTACAAGATAGGAAAACTAGGACAATTATGTAAGAAAACCTTAAAGACTTTTATTAGTCCTATTATATTGGTAGGTGTACCATATAATTGAAGGACCACTTTGTTATGTGGCTCATATTTTAGGCCCAACTTGTTAGCTACAACTTTGGGTATGCCATAAGTAGAAGCTCCACTATCAACTATAAAATTGTGTACCAACTTGTCACATATAATGAGGCTGAGGTTAAATTGTGGAGGTTTATCAACCCTATTGGATGGTTAAACAATGGTACTAGGATCATTTTTAAGATAAACATGGCCATGACTTTGATTTGAGGGTGAGACACTAGCAGGGATAGTAGACAACTACTTTTATAGGAGTTATTTTTGACCGGGAATATGAAAAACATCTCAAAGATAAATGGATATTTTCGTGTTATTAAAAGGATATAAAATGTTTAAATAAGACATAACTACATTCTCTTAGGCTCTTTTAGGTATATAATTACTTAGAACTTAAGGAATAGGAGAATACCTTACAATATTTTAACTTGATGGAGATGTAGAAGTTTTTATAATTGTCACACTTGTAGCTATGTTTTATTTCCTTAAAGGAGGATTTGATGAGCCTATGGGCATACTAATACCACCTCCTAGAGACTTATTATTGGCCCTTGTATTTTCTATAATAAAGGATCCTTGATTTAGCACAAAAGTGTCTTCAACTAGAAAATTGGTGAAGATCTCTCCTTGAGGTTGCCAGTCCTCATTAATTTGCATCATCACCTCATTCTAATTTGATAATATGGGATTAAATACTCTCTGATCCACCAATTCTTTCTTTCAATTATCATTAACATCCTTGAATTGGTCTTACTTCTAGTTTTCTCCTTGTACCAAATTATTATGAACTCATACCATATATCTTGTATTAGTGGTAGGGTTAGGATTGTATGCATTATCAAGCCTATTAGGATTAGGATACCATTGGCCTCTTCCAATTATATATTACTGAGAATAATATTTTTGATAGGAGTAATAATTTTAATAGGCACCTTGTTTTATATTAACTTTCCTATTTTGAGCCTTTGAGGCTAAGAACTTTGCTTTCTAATCAATATTATTTTTTGTTTGACTAGGAAAAACCTTAGTTTTGGTATTGGAATTAGGAACATGGGTTGCATATAGAGTATTATCATAATCATGAGACAATGGAGGAATATACACCTTAGGAGGAAATCTTCCATCATGGATGAGATTATTCTCAGCTTTGATAGCAAGATCATATGCTTCAAGAAGAATATAATTGCCCATAGATTAAATCATGATAGTAATTTCAGTCCCAATGGATTTTAAGTAGGGAACATGAAGCCAATAGGTGGTCTCATAGGAGGAGGCAATCTATGCCAAGTCTTATGAAATCTTTCATTGAATTCATGCATTATTTCTTTGGGTCCATTTTTTATCATATTGAGCTAATGTATAAGAGAGGCAAGGTCACTTTCATTTCCAAATTTGGAAGTCAACAACACTCAAAAATCATCCCATGTTGTGATGCATCCACCTTTTAGAGTCCTATACCAATAAAATCCTTCCCTTTAAGTTACATGACAAGAAGTCTAATGAAAATGTTATCTCAAACAACATTGTGGAAACTATAAAATTTAGAAGTATCTCTAATGTGCTCACTAGGTGTGACATGACTCCCACCATTGAATGTGGGCACACCTTTCATGGCATTAGGATTAATTGCATCATATATGTGAAGCTAAATTAGATTATCATTATTGAAGGTAGGGAAAGCATGAGGTCTAGCCATGTATTCTTCTTTAATTCTTCAATTTCTTTAGCCTCTTTAACCTCTTCCTCTCTAGTAAAATCTACTTGTTCTTTAAAGGGAATATTAGGTTGTGGATACTAAACTTCAAGAGGAATTTCAAGATGAATGGGTGAGTTAATGTGATTTAATGTTCTAGTAGAGGATGGCCTAGTGAGAGCCATGAATTATGGGGGTATGTTTTTAATAAAATAATGGACTTGAACTAGATTTACCTTGAAGGAGTCAAAAAATTCTAATTAGCACACTAATTTTTAGTTGATGTTTGTCAAGACCAACATTCACCTTGACAAGTTGTCTTGAAGACAATGGGTCCCACTACACATACTAGAACTATTGTCACCAAATATTTCACCCTAGAATAAGTTGTTCAAGATTATTCTAGATTTATGAAACATGGGAACATTTCTAGGTATGTGGGTGTACACATATTAGAAATGAGCCTCTAGATTTAAGGGTTAGCTCCCTGAATGTATCTTGGAATACTCTTATCTATGCCAATTAATTACTTATGGGGAAAAGAGATATAAATTTTATTAAATGAACCAAATCTAAGGGAGGTTATGCACCAAGATGTCTTCCATATGACCATCACACTTTCTTAAACTAAGAAACAAGGCATATAAACTAACTTCCAAGTCTTATGGATTCTAATATTAGTATTTCAATAGGAGGTGAGATGCATGAGAGATATCCAAGGTAAGTACCATCATAGGCTATTTTCAAACACTAAGGCTCATTTTACACTTTGAAGGTAAGCTCATATAATTTATAACACTTCATATGACCTATTACAAAATTAACTCCTGCATAAACATGAAAGGATAAGGGAAGAAAGGATAGAGAATTCATTTTTCATCTCCATACATTTTTACACACTTGGACAATTGTTTAAGAACTCAAAATCAGATTTGCATTAATTTTCAAAGGCAAAATATGAAATAATTATAGTAGGGATTTTCCATACATTGAGTGCAATTCCCTTACCAATTCCAAAATGGTAGCTACTTATAACGTTTGAGAGAAAGAGGTGGGAAAAAAGAAGTCCAAAGGGGAATCAAATGAGTTCAACTTCATTTAAACTATAGGTATAACTACTTTTATAAATTATTCTCATTCATAACTTTTAATTTATCTTGATCACTTCAAGTGATTTCATAGTTATATTATTCTCTCATTTATGCTTCTTGATGGTTTCAATGGTGGGATCAAGTTGTTCCAAGCTGGGTCTTGGCATCAATGCAGTTGTAACCATTGAATCAATCTATTAGATATTTATCTTGGTGCTAACTACTCCTAAATAGTTTATCATGGTGTGAAAAAGTGGAGAGAAGGGTCCCTTTCATACAGTTGGTCTTGGAGATGAAACCATTGGGATCTATGTGTATGCCTTTAGGGCATCCTTTAAAATGCTAACTCTTGTTCAAATTAGATCATGCTTGAACTCATCTTCATGTTCATAGGTCCACTATAGATGAAAAACCAATTTCAAACTATTGGTTTTACTATAGTTTTCACATTGATTCAAACCTATAGAATATATATCCCCTTTCTTGATTATAATAGGTCCAAATAGACCCACTTTGTGTCTATAAGAACTAAGGATTCATCATTTACATAAGTCCTTATTCTAAAAATGGTAAACATAGCCATAAAAAAATATTTCAACCCTCAAATATTTAAACCAAAGGTCCATATTTAGATTTAATGGTATCCCCCTTATGCCTTTTAACCTAAATACATCAATGTGTCCTTTTAATGGCCTTTAGCCAAACTCTAATGGAAACAGGATGGCCCTGTAAGAACTTATTTGCTTCCATAAAAAACTAGTCCTTTGGTTCAACTTTGTCCATTGAAAATTGACTCAAACCAATCAAAATGCTCCTAGCTATCTTTACTCCCATTTTCCTCATAGATTCTTGTTGTCAGATCTTGAATCTTTAACCTTACTCAATCCATTGATCTTGATTTGAATGATTAAACATGCTCCATCAATATTTTATCATCTTGAACATGCTCATGCCACTTGTAAATCATGCATTTATCTTAGGATATTGTTTTTAGACTACTGCCTTATGTGCTTACACCATGTGGTGACCTCTCGATCTCCTTGACCTTTTGACTCATCTCCCACCATTGGATCAAGATATATGAAGCAATACAAGCCTTTAATCTCATTAGGCTAACTTTTCTACCAATCAAACTCACATTGTTAGATCATTGGTATGATTAAACATGAATCATTTATTTTATTTCATTTGAAAATAAATAACTATTTATCATGGTCTAAATTTGACATCTATGTCACCATCATTTGATGTCTATAAGTTTGTCATTAATGTCCATGCAAACATCAAATTTGGACCCTAATTTTTTTTTGCCATGGTTTAAAGTTAACATCTATGTGAATGTCTCCCATTTTTTTCACCAACTTTTAAGGCTTGGATTTGGAAGAAAAAAGGTCATGAAGACACCAAATTTGTAGGAGATGTTCTTGATACTAGAAGGATTGTGACCACTTGATCTATTGGTTCTAGGAGCTTTCTAAGTGTGTTTACAAAGTGTTTAAGTGAGATTACCTATGTGATTTTAATGATTTTTGCATGCCTATCACTGATCATTTAAATCTAAATGGATACTTTACAAATCTCAAACTTGATGTTAGCACAAACATCTTATGCTACAGGTCCAAATTTAAAGCTCCATAACTTGGGCTAGAAATCTCATGTGAACTTGAGATTTGCATAGCATGTTACTACCATAAATAACTCTATGGTGATATAACCTTTTGGATCACAAGGATTTCTAAGGTGCATTTCTAAAATACACAAGCAAGCTAACTAGTGTGTTTTCATATGACATACGAGACAACCTGACCCTTTAAACTTGACAAGTTGAACTTTGATGGCTTGGATCTCACAATAGAAGACTCATCAAGATATGAAACTTGAATAAAAATAATCTTGGCACTAAGGACATTTAACATGCATGGTTTGATGGTTATGTAAGGCTTCTGAGTATATTTATAAAATTTCCAAGTGAACTAGTCCATTCATTTCTAGATGACATTCTGGTTCACTTAGGCTTGTGTTTGAGCTAATTATTTATCTTTGAAACCTTAAATAATTTTTTTGGGGCTTGTGTAAACTTTTTCCATGATCCTAACTATTTGGACACCATGAAAACCTACCACTTGCATATATGACTCTAAAATGACCCCTAAGACACCAAATGATGTAAAGACTGAGCTAAACTATGATCAAAGCTAAGATGGCATATGAAATGTCATTAAATGAACTATAACATATCGTATGACATTATAAAAATGCCCTATACCATATTATGACTATAGGGGGTTGACCAATTTTTACATGTGGTAAAAATGGTCAATAGGACTATAAGGGACTATAGACTAAAAAAAGGAGCCTTTGAGAGGTACAATGATACCATTGTGGACTCAATACTCATCCTAATAAAGATATTATAACATTCACTTCACCAATTTCTATGTTAAGGGGATAGACTTGTTTTTTCTCTTGAAAGAAACATAAAAAATAGGGAATAAGGTAAGGTAGAAAAGGATGTTTCCTAGCTTGCGAGGATGTTAATTCTTTAAAAACTAAGCTATGTGCCCAACCATAGCTACACCACTATGTGTCTAGTTTCATAAAGGGATCAGACTCATCATCACATAAGGTATGAGTCTAAGGAAAAATAAAAGGGAATGCTTAATTTTTAAACTCTCCACTAAATATAAACACATAGAAGGGCCTAAAGTAAATTACACATAAGATATTCACAAATAATATATAGCTTTAAGTACATAGATTATTGAATGCTATAAAGAAATAAAGAAGAATGCATAAAAAAATTAGAATAGTGAAACACATTCTAATTACTACATTCATTATTGGTAACATAATAAATTATAAATTATTTAATGAAATCATTCATTCAAAATATCAAAGATAATAGACCACATTCATAGACAAATAAACTAGTTGATAGAAAGTATGAAATTTGTATTCATTTCAATAGAGTTTATTTATATAAATATGCTAACCATTATAAAGGGAAAGCATTCCACATTATGCATAGAAGGATGGGGCTCACCCATAAATAGTACAAGATTACCATACTTGTCTATAATGGCCATGATGTCCATTCCTTAAAAGATGCCTTGGGTCCCACTCAAGTGATATGCTAAGGATTTAGAGAAGAACCACCTCTCAGTTATCTAGGTTATGCCTCCTTGGCTTCCTATATAGTTGCCACCAAGTTGAAATCTCGGTATAAATTTCATAAGTTCATTGGGGGATTATGAAAATTGACCTCAAACTGAGATAGTAACTACTCATGAGCTTTGAGTGGTGATTCCAAGGAGACCTTTACCTCTGACACCTAACTGATGTTGGCTATGGAATGGGTGGCTAACTATATAATTGATTTTTCCCTAGCCTTGTTAGCTTTAGTCACCACTTTATGCATGAATTGATCAAATTGAGCCAAGTGGACACCAAATTCTTTCCTATTAAGAAGGCTCTCATCTGATTGGAAAAGCACTATCATGTTGACCTCTTAAAAGTAGGCCAACATTTTTTCTTTACTATTTTCCAAGGGATCAATCAATGCTTGAGATACCATCAACCACTCTTCTATAGAATTTATTATATTGTTGGCATAAGTTTGGTATAGTCCCAATTCTACCAAAGTTGTTTGTTTTAACTTTGAGAACTTGTTTTTTATTTATTAGCATTGTGAGCTTCTCACACTGGTCCATTTGAAATATTTGGTCCTAATCATAAGTGAGTTATAGGTAGCATATTCTTATGGACAAGGCCTAGGTAACCTTCTTAAGATCTTTAAATAATTATGTCAAAGCATCATCCACCTTTCCAACTAGACCCATAGGGAATGAGATATTCACTTGTGACTCAAATAATCAAACCTACTCCTTCATGTCCTCCATGAATGTTTTGAAAATTTCATACATAATTCAGAGCATGAAGATCATGTCCTCAACCACCTTTTCCTCCCCACTAGATGTCCTCACTTTTGTGAGGGAGAAAAGGTTATGTCCAGTATTCTATACCATCAGTTCTCCCTCTCGAGTGAATATATATATATATATATATATATATATATATATATATATAATAATCATCCTCATGTTCCTAGACTCCCTGTCAAACTTCCATTAGAATTCTAGGTCACCTTAAATATAATTTTTAATCCCTTGAATATTGAAGGTGTTAGGGATATAACCCAACTTGGTCCCATGATAACTCTTAAGATAGAATATGATGATGGTAGGGGCTCAAGATGAGGTGGAATGGATGAAACAGAGAGGAGGAAGGAAGAGGGTAATGAGAGAGGAGGAGGTAAGGGGGAAGGATGAATGGGGAAGCCCATGGGAATATCTATTCATATCATTAGATTTAGGTCAAATTGACTAGTGGGTTACTATCACTAAGGAGAGGGGAATTTAATAGGAACTAAGAAATTGGCTGGTCAACGCTAAAACCTTGGGAACTAGGGATGATGTAAAAATAAGATTGGGGGGATAATAGGACAAAATTGGAGCTAAATAGAATGCTAAGAGGGAGTCACTTTTTATTTCTTCTTGGGATTTTCACATGGATCAAATTGTGCCATAGTAGTAGAAGGGTCTATGGTGGTAATAGTGGATAGAGAAGACTAAGGATATTGTTTCTATCGCTAATTCACTTTCTACATTCAAAAGATGAATAAAGAAACTAAGGAAATGGACAAGGCTAGAAGTACCTGGATATAGACTGCGCATCGTAATCCAGACGCTTATGGGCACCCCTCTTTGGCTGTGGAGGAATGACACCTGCAAAGAAGAAAACTTGGACAAAAAGGCATTAGATGGATAGGCGGTGGGTTGCCAAGCGAAATCTTGTTCCCAGAAGTATGAGAACTTCCTTAAGGGAGGTCAACCCACTATTTTAATAAAAGATAAATGACTGATAAATGACAGAATGCTAAAATAGACTAAAATGATAGCAAACTGAAAGAGAAAAGAAAGCAAAGGCTTACCTGGAAGAAGCTGTCGACCTGGTTGCAGTCACCGGCGTTGGTGGTCTCACCGGCGTTGGTTGTCGGTCTGCCAACGTCGGTTAGTCTGCTGACGTCAGTGGGGGTAATGACTGGCGTCAGTCGGGGCAATGGCCTCTAGATGGGTCTGGTCAGGTTCCTGGTCAGGGCTTGGTCTGTGGATGGTCCAGGGTTGGTCTGCGGTCTGTTGAAGGTCTGTGTAGAGGTCTAGGATAAAGGACAAAATGTTGAAAAGGGACAGAGAGATAAGGGAGGTCAAACAAGGAAATAGGAATCCGGGTCTGCCTGGTTTGGTTAACAGTCTAGGTTGGGGAAAAGAAGTGCTAAATCTAGTTTACAAGCAGATAACTAAAAAGCATAATGAAAACACAGAGTACTTACTTGTGCCCTGCTGAAGAAAATGGTGTAGGTTGGTGTCCTATTGCTGGTGATGCCGGATGAGAAGACCTGTTGCTGATGAAGAATCCCTGTTGTTCACCTGTAGAAGCTTGCTGTGTCCCTGAGGGAGAGAGTTAGATTGATTGGCAGAGAGGTCAAGTGAAAGGATGAATACAAGGGTCTGATGCAAAGATTCAAGAGTCGGGATGCCAAAGAGAGAGAGTCGCAGAGAGTGAAGAGGAGCCAAGAGGAGGAGATAACGGTGAAGAAGCCGTTATGAAAGGTGCTGATGCCGGCAATATCGCCGACGTTGATCGACGTCGGTGGCTAAAAGGCCAGAGAAAAGGCTAAAAATAGCCTTTAATCCGTTTCCCAGCCGCCGGGTCAAATGAATGCGAGGATGAAACGGTCGACGGGGGTTAAATGAGCGAGAGGAGAGGTTGGAATGGGAGACTTAGGCATCAAATGGCCATGTGGGGAATGAAGGGGATCCAAGGAGGGTATCCTAGGGTGGTGAGGTGGCAAGGAGAGGGAAAAATGGACTAAGGGTTAGACACTTTTTAGGTGTCTACATTTGCCCCTTTTTGTCTTGTTGGTTGTTCTGGACGAACTGCAAGACAAAAACAGGAGGTGGTTGCCCCAGGTGAGGGATGATGTGGATTGCCCCAAAGTAAGGATGAGGTATTCCCCCTCAAAGTGGGAGTCGAGGGAAGGAAACCTGATGTCGGGGGCTGATTTGACAAAAGGTGGATGAGAAAGATGAAAAGTGAGTGAAAATTCTACAAAAGTCATGATTGCGCGTATACCACATCACAAGACAGGTAGGGTCAAATTGTCGCATGTCGAGGGTCAAGGAGTGCCAAAATTGAAGTAACCGGGCCCCAGCATTTAATCATCTGCTGATTGGGTCACTCAATCTAAGCTGAAGCTCCAAATGGTCATCGTGTTCCAGGTATCCCAGGCTCAGGAAGTGCTCCTAGAATCACGAAAAGGTCACAAGTAGTGCGGATCAACCGGTTTGCGATCCTATACTTGCGAAGGGTCAAAAAAAAAGTCTGCGGACAATTCTGCTAACTAGCCATGAGGTAGCACACATGCAAAAACAACCAAGGCAACATTGGCTTGGAAGTAGTCGAAGGTCGAAGGAGATACGCATGATCTCCAATGGTCATTGGTCAAGGGGATGGATGGACGAAAGGATGTGGCTGAGCTAACCTTAGAAAACGTCATGTGATCTGAGTGCTGCCTACATATCCCTTGTGTGAAGGGCCTCAGGCCAATGTAGTTCGGACTGCGAGGGTCAAAATGGTCGATGATGTGTTTGGTTGAGTGTCGAAATGATGAGGGGGAAGAGATGTTACAGCCTTTTCCAAATGGTGTATTCTATAACATTGGTCGAGAGTCTTTCATCCCTAGCAAGTTTCCATAGTCGTGATGGATGTATGCTAAAAATGAATGGAGGTCTATTTATGCTTCAGCAAGTATTGGTTTATGCTTAACATAAATTGGGTCGGGTCGGTAGTTTTCATGTGTATTGGTGTCCATAGAAACTATGTGAAATGGACTAGGATGATGTCTGATGGGATGAAAAGTAGCTTGGTTTGAGTCGACAATTGATGTGGTTAAATGTGACCAAAGTGTAGAGGAGAAGTGAAAGGCGAATCGCTCTTTCATTGACAAGGACCAGAAAGGGAGCATAGATAGGGGTTATTAGAACAAAAGCCCCGTTCATGCATTACGTCATTGACCAGTGTTGTGTTAGAATGGTAATCGAATCACTTTGACATTAAAGTGAGCTCGAAGTCCCTTGAGCAGGTAATAGGAGGAGGATAGGGTAACCCAGTTTAAGAGCAGGAATAACCTTGCCCCATTTTATAGGAGACCCTGAGACAACTACAAGCCAAGTCCATGACTCATTTTTTTTTTTTTTGACGGTGAACTGATCGATGCGGGAAGTCCACATAATGATGTCATTTGATTTATGGTCATGTTGCGAAGCTGATCAATGCAAGAAGCTTCTAAGAAAGGTTGCTATTTGTAGCAAGATTAGTCATAGCCATCCTTCAAGGGAGTGGTCTATATTTTTGCTTGATAAGGGCTTTCGAATAGCTGTCCTTCGAGGGAGCAGTCTATTAGCTACAGCAATGATAGTACAGCTATCCTTCGAGGGAGCAATCTGTCTTTTTGATTTGATTTTGTGACCTTGGATATTGTGACATCTTGATTTATTTTTAGAGAAATGTGAGTCATGGACAAGATTATAGAAGGTCAAGGGCTCCCTTTTATGAGGACAAAGCATCCATACAACATAAAAGGGTTATAGGAATTGTTAAGAGGAATAGGGTTGAAAGGAATGAGGATTAAGAGGATGAGGATTGCTCAAGGGGCGAGCTCAAGTTACGTGTCAAGTAGACGAGTACTCGACTAACAGAAGAATGGTTGAAGACGCAAGACATAAAAAGGGGTTCAAGGTCTAATAAGTCCCTGGGCCATGCTTGTATGTTATGATAAGGTCCAAGTCAATTAGGAGCAAACTTGCCCCAATTTGCCTCTTTCGAGAATGGTCAGGTGTTGATTGATGGATGTGAAGTTGGTTGACATTGTCGTTGGCTGGTTGAAAAAGGTTGAATGTTTGGTCGAGAGGTCTGGTTGATTGATATTTGGTTGAAGTTTGGTTGAGACTGGTCGAATAATTGGTCAGGGGTTGGGTTGATGGACACTTGGTCAGGATTTAAGATTAAATGAGTGATTGATATGTGGTAGAGACTGGGTTGAACAGTTGGTCGAGGTTTGGATGAAGGATGAATTCCCCCAGCGGGTAGGGAGAATGTTTGAAAGATTGGTTAAGGTCGGTTGAGGTTTAGTGGTCAGATGGACGGTATTAATGTCAAATAAGGGGGTCAAAGGTGACAAAGGGACCATAGTCTGGCGTGGGGATCCTGATTTAGGTGATGAGGTTGGAGAGGAATGAGTCGGGGTTGATGTTTTGTTGAAGAGGTGGCCAAGAGGATCCTTGATGAGAAGGGAATCCTTTTTCCGGTGTTGATGAGTGACAGCTTTGAGAGCACAACAATGCTTAGTGTCATGTCCCAGAGTGTGATGATAGTGACAGAATTTAGAGTTGTCGAACCAAGAGGGTCTTGATCCGAGAGTTGATGGGTGAGGCGGTGTCAAGGGTTTGTGGATAACGTGGTTGAAAAGAGAGGTGTCATTATCCAAATATTGGCGAATGGCAACCTTGAGGGCACAACAATGTTTCGTGTCGTGTCCAGGCGTGCGATAATATGCACAAATGCAAGTGTGGTCGAACCATGGTGGTTTAGGTCCGAGAGATTGATATTGTCTAAGAGGCGGGAGGTCGATACGAGAGGACTGCAACAATTGCCGTAAGAGGAAGGCATATGAACCTGCTAATGGGTCGGGATGTTTTATTGCAGTGAGGGTTGGTGACGTTGGTTTGGGAGGTGAAAGAGGCATAGGTCGAGGGCTTGGAGGAGATGTATGTCTGATGGGTTGAGAGAGTAATAGAGGCGACTTGCCTCTGTGAAGGATGGGAGTGGGAAGCACTCCTATTAAAGTGGACGGATGCGGGCCCAAGATTGAAGGTAATGACGAAGGTGAGGGAGGAATCCTCCGATGTGGTCTAGTGGTCTTCGTTGGTTTGGGTCGAGGGCCACCATTGTGTGAGGTGAGGTTAGATGTAAGTTTGGGTTTGGATGTGGATGGAGGTGCGCGAGATATAGCAATCTCAGGCAAAGGGTAGGAGGAAACCGTGACTGGGTCTTCCTCAGTTGAAATGGGTGGAGAGACTGGTTCTTCTCTTGGTGGAGAAGAAATAAGAGAGGGCAGCTCCTCAAGTGGGCAGATGGCATGGATGATCGTGCCTTCTACTTGTAGTTGAGGAGTAGGCAAGGTAGGGTCTTCGGATGGAGGTGGGATTAATGGCGTTGATGTGGTCAAAGCGTCCTCCAATACAAGAGAGGTAGATGGAGGACTAGTAGGAGAAGAAGGTTCTTCATCCTTTAATGGAAGAGGTTGGTCAAGGACAAGAGGCAAGATAGTGCTAATCATGTGAATGTCATGGTCTTGAGGGTCATTGGTCAGAGTCTGGACGTTGTTTTGAGTAGGCGGATGATTCGGAAATGGTTGTTTGAAAATGTCGATATGTTGGTTAGGTGGGGCGTTCGGGTTATCTAAAATAAGATCCCCCTTGTCGATCATGTTTTGGACGATGTTTTTGAAAGTTCAGCAGTTGTCGATGTCATGGCCTTGGACGCGATGAAAGGGACAGAAGTCGGCCTCCCTATACCATGTAGGGATGGATTTTGAAGGGTCAAATTGAGGTGGTCAGATTGGAGGGAGATTGAGGACCCCCTGCTTGAGTAGTTTTTCCAAAACGGAAGCGTATGGTTCTCCCAGTGGAGTGTAAGAATGCTGAATGTACCGTTGTTGGAATTGTTTGGTGATACTTGGAGATGTCGAAGGTTGAGAGTAATTCATTATTGTTGAGGATGGTGATCTAACGACCACAGTATTGGCCACTCCTTTAGATTCAGAATTGGCAGAAGAAGAAGGTCTGGAAGAAGAATGGCCATTGGTAGATTTTGCGTTGGTATTACGCAATTTGACCTTATCTTCTTCAAGGGCATGGAGTTCAAGCTTTCGAGCCATGGTGAAAGCTTCGTCAAAAGTATGGAATGTCTGAATCCGCAAGGTAGAAGAGATGTGTCTGGCACATGCTCGAGAGAAGAGCTCGATGAGCTCGGGTTGAGGCAAAGAAAAGGAGAGCTGGTTGATCAGACCTCTCCAACGAGTGACAAAGTCGATGATTGATTCGTCGTCAAACTGCCTGATGGAGTAAAGGTCTGTGATTGAAACTTGTTTGGTGATGTTGATTGAGAAATGGTCAAGAAATAGTTGGGTGAGTTGGATGAATGAAAAGATAGAGTGTCTGGCAAGAGAACTATACCAGTCAAGGGCTGGGCCAGAAAGCGACATAGGGAACGTGCGTAAAAGCAACGCATCATCATGGACAATAAGATAATAGGCATGTCTAAATGCCTGTGGATGTTGTTGTGAGTCTTCCTTACTCTGAAAGCGAGTGAATTTAGGAAGCTCCCAATGGTTAGGGTATGGTCGAATAGGGACGGAAGGATGGATGGGCTCATTGCAAATTTGCTCATATGACAAAGTATTGCTTGAACCGGAAATGGAGGCTTCGAGACTAGACATTTTATCCATCAGCATCTTGATAAGATCTGCTGACGGATTGGCGGGTTGAGCGCCCCCTAAGTTGTAAGGCGCTTGGAAGAGGCTAGAGGAGGCATGCGACATAGTCGGTTATACAATGTACGGATGACTAGTCGTAGGGGCGGAAGTGGAGGCTAGAGGTGGTTGCATTATGAAGGTCGAAGGTATAAGTTGACTGGGCACCGCCAAAGGTGGTTAAATGGCAGCACTGGTAGAAAGATAGGTTGGCACTCCTACATTTGTGGGTGCAAGAGTATGAGGGGTCGAGACAATCGAGTCCTGATATGATGTAGAACTTGGTTGAATTGCAAGTAGTTGAGGGGGTAATGGAACCCCGATGGAGGTCGGTCTAAAAATAGATGGGGAGGCCAAACTTTGCGTATTGGCCATGGTTGGGTTAATAGTTGAGGCGAAAGGCTGAGTCATAAAGGGTTGGGTGGCGAATGGTGTGGATGTCATCGCCATGTCACCCGAAAGGTCTCGCATTGGGTTTCTCGCGAGATAGTTTTGAAGGGCTGCGGTATTGAGGTCCAAGAATCTCTCGAAATCTTGGTCCCCTTTAGGGATGATGGGAATTTGAGTCAGGGTCGGGGTCAGGATCGGTCCTGTAGGATTTCTTTCAGTCTCCGAGTGGAACTCCATGATAGGACTGGTTAGGGACGGGGTAGACGGAAGCGGTTGTTGGCTAAAGTGGTTAAGAAGAGAGTCCTGGTTCCAAAAATTGTGTTCTTGCAGTCTCAGAAAACTAGAATGTGGTTTTTGACAGAGAAGGGACAGGTTTTAGGCTGCTGGTTTTGAAAAAAAGGACAGTGACAGAGACCGACGTCGGTTTAAAAACTGATGTCGGTAATGAAGATAGCCGATGTCGGTCAGATAACCGATGCCGGTAAGAGAGGAAAGCCGACGTCGGTGACAGAACCGATGCCGGTGACTGTGTCTTCCAGAGAACAAAAAGATTTTAAGATTCTTTGGAAAAACAATGAAGAAAGCGTCCTCACTCACTCAAACAAACAGATGAGAAGAAAAGAACTGAGAGAGACAGACAAGCCTAAGCGATAACTCCTAGGAATTAACCTTAGAATCTTGTGGCTTATGCCTTAGATGAATGTTTAGGGAGATGGGCTGTCAAGAAGGTCCTAGAAGAAGTAGTCTAGAGCTGGTTTCGGGTCTTGTTTTAGGTGCTCAAAAAATCTGTGTTAGCTTTCGTACAGGCCTGGTGATAAGGAGCAAGCTCCCCTCACTTCACGATTCCAGTGGTTAGCTGGTTTCGCTTAGCCAAAATATACTTCCACTAGAGTTTATCCTCCGCCAGAGAACAGAGTGGGCTTCCCCCTTGGTGATGAAATCCAAGTAGGGTCACCGGGACGGGTAAGGTATCCGCTGGGGGATGCAATCCCAGTCGGGCCTTGTCTCAGGTAAGTTAAAATGTTTGTTTTGTGCAGGTGGTTTGGTCGTGTAACATCAAGTGATCTAGATTTATTCAATATGCGTTTAAGTTACTAGATGTGGACTAAGAAGATGTAAGCACAAGCAGAAATGAATGCAAAGTGTTTTAATGCCCAAGTTGAAATGTGATGTTTGTTATGAAGACAAGTTTGAGAAAGGGTTGAGAGTATGATGTTGGACTAGTCTAGAATGTGCAAGAAAGAAAAGAAAGATTCTTTTAGTCCTGCTTATAGTGTCATTGAGAAGAAAAGAAGGAGGAGGAAAGGTAAGAACCTAATGCTCCTAAATGAATGAAGAAGAAAAGGAACCCAGGAGGAACCTAGGGTCCCACCGGGCGTGCCAGAATGTTTCTATCGCTAATTCACTTTCTACATTCAAAAGATGAATAAAGAAACTAAGGAAATGGACAAGGCTAGAAGTACCTGGATATAGACTGCGCACCGTAATCCAGACCCTTATGGGCACCCCTCTTTGGCTGTGGAGGAATGACACCTGTAAAGAAGAAAACTTGGACAAAAAGGCGTTAGATGGATAGGCAGTGGGTTGCCAAGCGAAAGCTTGTTCCCAAAAGTATGAGAACTTCTTTAAGGGAGGTCAACCCACTATTTTAATAAAAGATAAATGACTGATAAATGACAGAATGCTAAAATAGACTGAAATGATAGCAAATTGAAAGAGAAAAGAAAGCAAAGGCTTACCTGGAAGAAGCTATCGGCCTGGTTGCAGTCGCCGGTGTCGGTGGTCTCACCGGCGTCGGTTGTCGGTCTGCCGACATCGGTTAGTCTGCCGACGTCGGTGGGGGTAAGGACTGGCGTCGGTCGGGGCAATGGCCTCTAGACGGGTCTGGTCAGGTTCCTGGTCAGGGCTTGGTCTGTGGATGGTCCAGGGTTGGTCTGCGGTCTGTTGAAGGTCTGTGCAGAGGTCTAGGATAAAGGACAAAATGTCGAAAAGGGACAGAGAGATAAGGGAGGTCAAATAGGGAAATAGGAATCTGGGTCTGCCTAGTTTGGTTAACAGTATAGGTTGGGGAAAAGAAGTGCTAAATCTAGTTTACAAGCAGATAACTAAAAAGCATAATGAAAACACAGAGTACTTACTTGTGCCCTGCTGAAGAAAATGGTGTAGGTTGGTGTCCTGTTGCTAGTGATGCCGGATGAGAAGACCTGTTGCTGATGAAGAATCCCTATTGTTCACCTGTAGAAGCTTGCTGTGTCCCTAAGGGAGAGAGTCAGATTGATTGGCAGAGAGGTCAAGTGAAAGGACGGATACAAGGGTCTGATGCAAAGATTCAAGAGTCGGGATGCCAGAGAGAGAGTCGCAGAGAGCGAAGAGGAGCCAAGAGGAGGAGATAACGGTGAAGAAGCCATTATGAAAGGTGTCGATGCCGGCAATATCGCCGACGTCGGTCGACTGTTGACTGACGTCGGTGGCTAAAAGGCCAGAGAAAAGGCTAAAAATAGCCTTTAATCCGTTTCCCAGTCGTCGGGTCAAATGAATGCGAGGATGAAACGGTCGACGGGGGTTAAATGAGCGAGAGGAGAGGTTGGAATGGGAGACTTAGGCATTAAATGGCCATGTGGGGAATGAAGGGGATCCAAGGAGGGTATCCTAGGGTGGCGAGGTGGCAAGGAGAGGGAAAAATGGACCAAGGGTTAGACACTTTTTAGGTGTCTACAGATATATAGAGTTGAGGTGAAGACCATCATCACCATGGAGCACATGGTTCTAGGTGATGTTGAGGCATGATTGGTACTTCACCACATGAGCCCTGATGACACCTTGAGGGTCCCATTCTTGGTGCTCCACTCTACCTAGGGCATAATAATCCTTGCTTGCCACCATCTTCTATCATGAAGGTATATTCTTATATACATGTTAGAAGATGATAATGGGGAAGGCCATTTTATACTCAACATACCCCCATTCTCTATTTTATATTTATAATAGGGACCCACTATATTCTTAAAAGGCCTAGGTTTATTTTGAAGTCTTCTTTATTAGATCTTTGTATTTGCACCTAACTTCATTATTCATTATAAACACAAGAGGACATGATCATATGTTTAGTTTATTTATACTAACCTATTAATGCTTTTCATATGTTTTGCATATACATAGATTTTATGATCATATGTAATGATTATGAAGTTTTGGGCTTCATGTGTTTTGCTTTTCATCAATAGTGTTATTCACATATTTCTAGTTTTCAGAACTTTTATTTAGAAGTTAGCTTTCATCATTTTTTATCCTTCTCATTTTTTAACCTTCACAAAAAATTTATTCATAAATTTTATTCTTAGGTTTTTTTTCCACATTTTATGTTTGTGATTTATGCATGTCTTCAGCATTTATGTTTATCATATATTCTATTCAAAACTCTACCGCATCATAAATTTTGGTCTTTAGCAAAAGTGATCAACATTTACACTTCATGGAAAATGGTCATCACTTATATTAAAAATTAGGTCTTCAGAGAAAATATTGGAAAAAGTAGGTGGATAAAGTTTTTGGAAGTAGTCTTTGAAACTTTTGTTCATGGGTCTTGGTCAGGATTTGTTCTTTGGAAAAAAACATTCATAATTGCACTTCATAACTCGCTTTTGACATCTTGGTCTTTGGAATAAATGATCAAAAATTACATTTTAGAACTTTAGTTTAGAACTTAGCCTTTATAAAAAGTCTCCTTTTCAGCCTTAAAAATAGGTGTCTACTATTAGGTCTTTAGAGCTTTTGTTTGTGAGATTTGTTTCCATTGTAAGAATTTTGGATGACCCTATCCCAACATAGTATCCAACACCCAACTATCAAAATCCTTTTTGGCATAGCTAAATTTTAACAAAAGGAGTGATCATATGACACTCATCAAAGGAAATGATGTGGTATTCCTTTGAATGTCTATAAGTTATGCATGGCATACCCATTAAAATAAAGTGAAAATTTTTAAATTGAATGAGTAAAAAAAGATTATAAATGTTGGGCATTAATGGCATACAAACTAGAATTAAATACTAAAATTTATATCATATAATTGGAATTAAACATCATGCATATTAATTACTAATGATACCAAGTAAATTTTTATCCCTGATAGAACTCAAAGCCTTAGCCACCTACATCTACACTATGAATTAAATTTAGAAGAGCGAAGCCATTAATTTGAATAACTATTACTCTATGTTCATAATAATAAATTAACAATGACTTATTCATCTAGAACATTCAAGGGATTCTATATACCATCTAGGTTTCAATTAGACTCTAAGGAATACATGGACATGATTTTTGATTCTACAGTGTTCAATGATGAGTATTACAACTATTCATCTATGTGGGACATAATTAGAAAAATAGATGTACATAAATGTGAAGAAAATATAACACCAACACAAATTTAATTGGATATAATTTTTCTCCCACTCAAATTACAAGGATTACACTTTACATTAACCAAGCCCATGGTGATGCCTTACATCGATCTATTATAGGATTTATTGTTTATGGGCAAGGTAACTAGTGGCTCTTTTCTACATCATATAGAGCATAAAACTATCATCACCTACTTTTTATGAGATAACTTCCATAGGTATATATGGTTTCCAATTATATATTTTACCTTTGACTTATAATTATATCATGGAATAAGAATAACATAATTGAAAAAATTGAGCAAATGGATTATCCTTGGGGAAATTATTGTCCTCAAATAATAGCTATCGGTACTTCTCAACAAGTTTTATATGGGAGTATACATTGGAATGTATATTATAAGTAAGTTTTATGGATACCCTATCATACACCTTCTTCACCTAGAATAGGTACCATTGTTATATTTATTAATGACCTCAAATATTTCACCCTAGGACAGATAATAAGTGTTAAGATGCAAAGACAAGTATTATACAAAGATAAGAGGCCTATGGGAGGTTATTTTTACATCATGTGTTACCTCTTAGATGTATTAATGGCCAAAGTTTATGTGCATAATAGATCACTTTGGATCCTAGATCTAGATTACATCAAAAATTGGATATGTGACTCCTACTCATTCATGTACATCTACGCATATACTAGGAATATAGTTAGAATTGTAGAAGATGTGTATCCCTAGGTATGGAGAGTAATCCATGAAGCACCATTTCCTAGAATATAGTAAAACATTATTGATACACTGATGCCAAGAGGGGACTATTGGATCTACCTAGATTATATTATGATCATGGTTTTAGGGAACAAGGTTACCCTATTATGTCTCCTAAAATATGTTCCAGATAAATTAGTCAAATAGGAGATCGCATACTGGTTATGGTGGGGTATTGATGAAGACATAAATAAGAATAAGGAAACATTTCATGGCTCTAATTTGATGTTTAGTAGAATGTGTTATGTTAACCATAATCATTTAAGAGAGGTTGGTAAGTTTAGGGAGTGTTATTTGTTGGCTAGCCTACCACATAGAGATCGGTACCCTTATGGTAAAATTTAAAAACATATCCAAAGTTTGGGTATCCCATACCAATATGAACCTTATGACCACAAATTTATATTCTTGAATATGAAGAATGATTCCCATGTTCTATAGAGTGCTCAGATGCCTAGATTGATTGAGAATCTATTAGAAATAATATAAGGAGAACCTTTAATTTCAATTGAAGATGCATATGTTAGGATTCCACCTCTAGGTGGATGGGACACTAACTTTTTTTGGAATAATAAGCCTTCTAAACCATCATTGGAAAAAGAGGAACCATCTCAAATTCCACCCATTATAATGATTGATATAAATCAAGAGCATGGGGTGGAAGAGGTTATTAATATTGTAGATTATCTTAGGAGAGCAGAAGAGCTACTTTTTATTGACTCTTATGATTTAGAAGACTCTAGTCCTCCTACTGCCTCTTCAGCTCTTGTGATTTCAAGTGTGGAAGTCTAAAATTACATCACTCATATGAATCCCTCCTCAATTAAAAAAAAATTAACTCTTTGTTATAAGATGAAACTTAAAGTCCATGGGCCTCGTATGATCACAACTATTAACACACCATCTATAGAATGACCCAGGGGTTGTGAACATCCATTCATGGGAAGTGAACTTGTTGATGAAGATGAGGAGAAATAATTTTAAAGAGATAAGGTCCTAAACATATAATGAGAAAAAGACCACTAGAGGTTGATAAATTAGGTGAGGATATGGATCCAACTATCTTCTCAATTCTTATTATTCTACAATTCTAATTGTGTCAATTATTTCTCCCTTGACTATGGGTTTATTTCATCCTATCTCTCTTAGTCCTATTGTCTTACCTTCCCTAGTGGTTCCCAAATTTTAATTTGTTTCTTCTATTCCTATTGTATTTAAAACCCTAATTATTTATTTAGTTCTAGTTGTTCCTTTTAATCCTATTGACTCTATAACCCCAATAGTTATTTAATTCTAGTTGTTTCTTTAGCACCAATTATCCCCACTTCTAATATTATTACCTCTATCACCATTCCATAAGCTACCTCTGAGTCTAAAATGTTTTATACTAATAATACTAGGGGAGCCATAGAAAGTGCATAATTACATGTGTCTTCTACCTAATTGGGTTTTCCAATGCCTTTTTCTAGTTATCTCTAGACTAATATTGTAGTTTCATCCAAGAAGTTTGGGAATAATAAACTTGTATACATAGTCCATCTAATGCCCCCATTTAATTCTATTAACTGCTATAAGATAATTTGGTTATCATTACCAAACCTCTTACATAAAAAATCCTTGAATCAATCTTTAGGGGACCTAATGGCTAAGACTACTAGCAAGGACACTCAACCAATTGAATCCACTCAGTTGGTGATCCTATAGTGGGCCACAAACTTAGAATCTCAAGCCTCTACAAGGCCAAATCTAAAAAAAATGTGTTTCACACTATAAATTCAATCTTTGATAAATCTATAGGGATTATCCAAAGAGTCAAGAAGAGGAAGATCAAAAATTATTTTGGCATGGGAATATTTTTGGAAAGAGATAAGATATATTCTCTTTATCCAAGAGAAAGAATAGGATTATTAGTGAGTCTCCTTACAATGCATATTTTAAATCTTATTTAAAGACATAGAAATAAGTTTTACTTGAATTTCATGAGGGAATTTAGCAAGCTAGAAGAGAGCTAAAAAAAGAATTAAAGAAAGTCTAGGAATAATAACAAATCATACATGTTCCTATAGAAATAGAGGGAGATGCCTAGAATGAAAACTTAATATTATACAATGTCTTGGACATTATTGGTTTAATGAGGGATGAATTAGATAATCATATTACTAAGACAAACACATTATTTAATTATTTAAAATATTATTAAAATAAATTAAAATTTATTGTTTTGTACACAATAAATAAAGCTTACAACCATTTGAACTTGATGACATCATTGGAGGCATCTAATGCCCTTAATTTGGTTATCATCTAGATACAGGAGGCAAGATATTTAGATGCAAGTGTGGTGGCCTTATTATCAAAATTCACCAAACATGAGAGAAATTTGGATGAGCTAAAACATTCCAATCTAGAGACTACATAGGGAAATTAATAAGTAGATTCAGTTTTGATCAACTCTTTCAACAAGCTTTGGTTAATTTCAAAAAAAAAACAAGGACTGGTATTATAATAAATTAAGGCTAAGATAAATTTTATAAGAAATAAGGTTACAAAATTTGAAATATTTTGGGTTAGTTTTAGAGCCACCAAGGTTGAACACATATAATTAGTGGAAAAAGCAAACATGGTACATCAACCACCTCTTTTGAACATAAACATCATCATATTTTAGCATGTAGTGAGTTTCAAATTTTACTAGGAGTTAGAGGCATAAAATAATGATAAGGCCATAGATTCTATATTGATTCCACCATATAACACAACTCCACCTGCCAGATCAAATCTACCATCAGGTTTAGTGCCTTGTAACACATCAAGTACATCCATGTAATCATAAAATATGAATAAACCTTATTTATCTAAAAGTTAATTTTATATGTGATTTTACATGTAAGATTAGTTGATGTAACTAAAATTTATTCATACTTCATGTATGCATGTGGTATTTAGCCTAAGAAGTTTATAAGCATGCACATGTTGCATGGATTCATGCGAGTGAATCTATTTTTAGACACAATTATGATCAACTATCATTGTACATGTAATTTTAAGCATTGAATTAGAACTAAGGTTCTGATTATTAACATGTAACTTAGATTTTTTCATGAACTTGGAGGATTAGGTGATCCCTCCCCAAGTCTATGTATATATGTAAATCCCTCATTTCAAAAGGGTTGAAAAATTATCAATACAATAAGATCATTTTTGATTGTCATGCAACTATGTAGATGTGTTTCCATTCTAATTATGTGTAATTAAGTGTTTATTTTCTTGGTTGTTTGATTCATTAATTCAAAGTGTGTAACAAATTTGAAGAATTCCTTTTGTTATCACTAATATCAATTGTTTTAGTATTTGCAACATCTATTAAATAATTATTAAGTATTATTGATTATATACAAATAAGTTGAATTTTTCAAATTTTAGAGTGTGCATAAGTATTTTATTTGATATAGTCTTCTAGGCATGAGAAAAAAATACCATTGATAGTTTTCTAATTTGAGTTATAATAGTTTGAGTAAGGGTGTGCAATATCTACTCTAAAAGGAACAACCATTAACTGAGATCTTTGATTTCCCTATATTACATCTTCCTAGATTGCATAACTATGTTTGTATGTGAGTGTGTAATAGCTACTAGCAGCAAGCATTAGTTCTAAAACACTTGTCCACAAAGAAACCAACCTTGGAAGTAATTCCTTGAGATCACACATCCTTCTTTCATACTCTACCTTTGACTCATTTTTTGTACTTTATTTAATTAAGATCTACCCAATTTAGAATAAGGTCCATCCATTCAACTCAACTAGGTTTTGATTTCTTTATTAGGTTTCATTCACCCACATGCACACTTGATTAACAACCTACATGCTTAGCCTATTATTCCACCACCTAGTTGTTTAACCCATACCTATAACTCATGCCCTAGAGTGGAGTTTATCTACATTGATGTATTTAAATGTTAGAGGCTACACCATTAAATCTAAGGGTGTACACAACACCCACATCAATAGAATAAAATTTTATGCTATAAGGAGGGCCTCCATTGTGCCTTCCTTAGTGAGAGGTTATCCCCTAATATTGAGTTGCACTGGAGACACCCAAGAGAGTTACCAGGTATAGAGCCAAAACCATTTTTTTGGTTTCACCTTTTTTAGTTCATCAAAGACCTAGATCTATACAAATTATTCTTGTAGTAACTTAGGCTAAGACACTTTCTCCAGTAAGAAATATCTAGCCTATTAATCATCCTTTTTCTCAACCACCTTATTTAGTGGGATACGCTATTGTCATCCCAGGGGATGTGAATAATTTACAAATGAATATAGATAAGTATATACCTTCATTCTCCCCTTAAAGAGGAAGAGTGATGTAGGATAATATCAAGTATTTCAAGGCTAATTTTAGGTTAATGAATGTCATTTATGAAGATGTTGCATGCAGGTTCTTCCCATTTACAATGCAGGATGCTACCTATGATTAGTACCTTGATCTTCAAGAGAACTCAATTGCTTCTTGGAATTCATGTAAATTAAATTTTATTTCCTAATTTGGTTATGTTACCAACCCCAATTTGGTGTATCAACATTTCACTAGTATGAAGAAAGAGCATAATGAGCCAATTTGAAATTTTAATGTAAGATTTTAGAAGATCTACACTTGGTTGAGTCCAATGTATAAACCAAATCAAGATATAGCATTGGAGATGTATAAGAACTCCTTGGATCCTATTAATATAGTGTTTTTATAGAGAGCTACAACTACCAATACTTTAGCATTAGCATATGAAGAATATATTAATATTGATAGATAGCTCAATCTTCATGTACCACCCCTAACACTAATGTTTATTTCCCATATTTAAATCAAGTGCCTCATGTGAATCAAAATATTCCTACAATCAACCAAAATCACTTATATTTATTACCTCATCTGATGCAATAAACACCAAATTAGAATTATGGTTATATCAATAATCATGTGCAGATGAATGGTCATTAATAGAACCATCATTTAATCCCATCTAATATTGCAATTGCCAAGGGTGTGGATTCAACCAATGTAGAATTGAATTATATACATATAATGGTCTAAAAGTTAAGAAATAACTTCTTGATCATGTAGATGAATATGGGTAATGTTACTGGTTTGAATAATAATCAAAATTCTAGGTTTCAAAGATATAATAGACCTTTTAATTGGTCTGTAAATAATGAAGAATAATAATAGCCCAATAAGTTGCTAGAAATCAATATAGTGGAAATAACTTTGCCTAATTGGTGTATATTTCATGATATATCACAACATGGTGAACTTAAATGTGTTGAATTTTGTGTAGTTTTTGAAATTTTCCAAAGGGAGATTGTGAGGTAGGAGTTGATGAATAACCCACTAGAGTTTCACCCTGAATTTGGTTCCTCAAACACCACTATGGTATTTTAAAATCATGAGTCTCCTTTCCCAAGTAGGATGATAATGAACTAAAGGATAATTTTGATGAGATACATGCCTTATATAAGTACCAAAAGGGTAATTATAGTCTGAGGAACAAGTAACCCTTCATAATATCTACTCCTCCAAATAATACCACTATTCTACCAAATCCAAAGGATGATAATAATCCACCTCCCCCAAAAGAGAATGATCAACCCTAGAATAAGGAGGAATAGATAAAAATGAGGATACAACATTATTGAATACAAGAAGAAGATTAAGGGAAACATCACTCTTCATGAATTAACTGAGAACACTGAACAAAAGGAGCTCTTATGGAGGTCTATAATAGGAAATTATGTTGTAGAGAAGATGAAGGTTACTCATACAAATGTTATATACAAGAATAAGCCAAAAATTCCTCCTTTCTTATTAATTATAAAATTATTTGGAAAGAATATTCATAATTTATTGGTTGATTCTAGATATATGGCTATCATGATGCCAAATTCTATTAGTAAAAAGCTTGGATTGACTCCAAGCCATTCAAAAAGGATGGTTTCACAACTAGATAAAATAATGGTGACTATAGTTGGAGAATTTAATGATGTATGCAATTAAATGGAATCAAATCCATATATATATATATATATATATATATATATATATATATGTATGTATGTATATATATATATATATGCATATATATATATATATGCATATATATATATATGTATACATATATATATATGTATATGTATATGTATATGTATATATATATGTATATATATATATATGTATATATGTATATATGTATATATATATATATATATGTATATATATACGTATATATATATATGTATATATATATGTATATATATATATATATATATATATATATATATATATATATATATATATGTATTGGCATAGTTTTAATGGATATCCCAAAGGTATAAAAACTCCTCCTAAGTATAGACTAGTTGAAGACATTGAATGGATATGTAAAAACATACTTATTTCATATTTGGTAGCCATGGAGAGGTATTACAAACCTTATTCTAATTAATCAAGAACCAATAATGAAGCACCACATCATAGAGTAAAATACTAAGAATGAAGAGTTAATCTATAAACATCCTAGCCCTGGAATTTATACCTTTACCATAGAGTATGAGGTGTAGGAGCCAGAAGTCTAAGGACCTTCCCAATTATGGACTCTCCATTACAATGGTGTAAGATCCAAGAAAGTATCAATAATTAGTGTTGAATTGGTTGATCCACAAGGTAATAATTATCTAGTGACATAAAATTTATATTTATCTTACACCAACAATATATAAGAGTATGAAGCACTAATATTGGGATTATAGTTTATTTTAAAAAATAATGTCAAACATTTGCTAATATATGGAGATTCAAACCTGGTAACTAATCAAGGAAAAAATATCAATGCATGTTTTTATATCTAAAGAGGTACAAACATTAAGCTTGGGATTTTATTGAATATTTTGAGGCCTTTAATATAGTGGTTGTTCGTAGAGAATAAAATCAAGGTATTGACTCACTAGCTACTTCAGCTACCAACTTAGCACAATTACAAGAGTCTAAGGTGTAGAGGTTTTCCATTGAGCTTTTACCTTGTCCATCTATTCTTGATAACATGGAAAATTTATAGGTATTTGATGATTAATAATAGATTATCCAATTTTTGACTAATTAAACACAATTTGAGCCCTAGATCATTAATGATAAGGAGATCAGTTGTCTATAAAAGGAGGAATTAGGAGAAAGAGGAGTCATTTAGTTGAAAGAAAACCACCTACCTTTAGGAATGGTTTTTTTGGAAAGGGAGTCTAATTTTTATCCCCAACCCTAGCATCAAATTAAACCTAAAGTAAATCAATCTAATTTTAAGAAGGAGAATTTAAGTAATGATCATGATCCACACTACGTCAACATTGGCCTTAATTTTACTCTATAATAATGAGAAAGGCTAAAGGATTTATTCACTTGGTATAAATATGTGATTTTATGGATGTATTAAAACTTGAAGTTTTTTAACTTAAGGGTCATAACCCACAAAATAACAATAAAGCTAGAAAATAAGCCATTCAAGAAAAGATAGAGGTTGGTCAATCCTATCTTAGAGCCTCTCATTTAGAAAGAAGTGGAAAAGTTATTAAATGCAAAAAATAATTTTCTTAATCAGTCATTCTATTTGGGTCAACAGCCTAGTTCTAGTTAGGAATAAGAATGGGGAAATCAAACTATGTGTTGATTTTAGAAACTTGAATAAGGATTATAATAAATACAACTATATTTTATATTCATTGGATGAGGTAATCTAGATAACAGGTGGTTTTGGAATGTTGACTTTATTAGATGGATTTTTAAGATATAACCAAGTGTTAGTTGAATTTGAAGATAGAATGAATACTGCATTTACCATAAAGTGGGGTACTTATTCATACAAGAGGATGACTTTTGGCCCAATTCACATAAGAGCTACCTTTAAATTGGTAATAGACCATGAATTCCAAGGTATGATAGGTAAATGCATAATCATTTACATGGATGACCTCACTATTTTCTCAAAGAAGAGAACTGATCATGTAGGCCATATTTAGTTAATATTTGACATATGTAGAAGGTTTAGAATCTTGTAAAACCATAAAAAGATAATATTTAACATTAGTAAGGGAAAGATCTTAGGCCACATTATAACCAAAAAGAATTATAGTTGACCCAGATAGATTTTAAGGTATTTCAAATATCGCATTCCCAAATAATAAGAAGGAGCTCAAATCATTCTTTAAAAAGATAAATTTCATGAGTAAGTTCATCTCAGGCTTTAAAGAAAATTTTAGACCTCTAAATGTAATGATCAAGTAAGATGTTAAAGTGGAATGGACATTGGAGGCCCAAAAGTCTTTTTAAGACATCAAATATGCAATATCTTAGGACCTACTACTAATAAGCCCAAACTTCACTAAAGATTTCTCCTTGTATCCATTCACTTCAGAACATATAATTTACACTATGATTACTCAAATGAAAGATGAAAGTGAGAATCATATTGCATTTATGAGCACAAATTTAAAATAAGTAGAGATAAAATATTCCATGATAGATAAACAAATATTTTCCCTTATCAAAGAAGTAAAGAAATTTTGATAGTACATCTTAAGGAATAAAACCATCACCATTGTGTCAAACCCTACCATCAAGATCACTTTAGGGAAAAATCAATTGGGACAGCATAGAGGAAAGTGGATGGAAAAATTATAGGATTTTGACATAGAAATCAAGCTTGCTAAAAAATTTAGAGGTCAAGGCATCATTTAGCTCATGATTGAGCCTAACCCATGCATTACCATTGAAGAGATTTATGAAACCAAGGTATCTAGAGGATATTGGTATACTAACATCACCTAATATTTACTCATAGGTACTTGTTCCTTGGAAGTCAATAGAGAACAAAGGATATCTTTGAGGCTCAAGGCTACTCACTCTATGATTAGAAAGGGGATTATATATATAATAAATTATAAAGGCATCTACCTAAGATATGTATCATGAGAAAAATATCAAGAAATTATAGATAAATTAAACTAAAATATAGGCAATGGTCATTCATTTGGAAACACCAGAACCCATAAAATCCTCAAAAATGGGCTATTACTACCGAACAGTATTTAAGTATGCACATGTTCATGTAAGAACATGCCATGAATGTTAGCCCTTGAAAAAAAATAAGTATATGCAATAATGTCATTACAAATTATTATTGAGGGAATACCATTTTCTCAATGGGGCTTATATTTCATTGATTTCATTAACCCTAACTCTTGAGTTGGCCATAAATTGGCACTCATTGCTATAGATTATTGCACCACATAGACTAAAGCAGTAGCTACAAGGCATTATAAAGGACAAGATGTAATCAAATTTTTGAAAGAAAACATCAAAACTATATTTGGTACCCCCATTTCCTTAGTTTGTGATAATGGGCTAGTATTCCAATAAGCCAAATTCATTGAAAGGGTCATTGATAATCAAATCACCATCAAGTCATCTTCTAACTATTACCTATAGGGAAATAGATTGGATGAATCAAAAAGTAAGAACCTGATTGATTCCATTAAAAATTTCATATTAGATAAACATATAAAGTGGAATCATCTAATGAAATATGCACTATGGGATGATTGAACAAGATACAAGAAGGCCCACAAGGATCTGCCTTACTTGTTGGTATATGGAACATATCTAGTTTTTGAATCATGCTCAAATTACAAACATATAAATTTATGTAGGAGTATATCAGTACATGGAACCAAGTGAAAAAGTGTATTCTAAATTATTAGACATAATACAAATGGAAGATTTAAGGACTGAAGCCATACAAAATTTTAGCAAACATCAGGACATAGTTAAAAGGTAGTTTGATAGAAGAGAAACACTTAAAGCATTTAGAATATATAACATAATATTTTTATGGGATAAATACTATGAAAAAAAGGACAAAATGATAATTTTAATCCATTATGGATTGGACCTTATCATATTTTAGAGATTCTGGGTAATAATTCATTCTATTTGAGGGACTTCTAAGGCAAAAAATTGACATATCCAGTCAATAGATAGTTTTTAAAGCACTATTTCATGGTTATAAAATCTAAATATGTCTTTAAGTAATGGAATTTGTGGTTGAGGTAGGATTAGAATATATTTATTACTTTCATAGTTAGTTTTCCTCCTTTTTAGGTTAGCCTTTCCTATTTTCAACATTTTGCTTTCATAGTTAGTTTTCCTACTTTCTAGATTATCTCTTTCATTTTGTGACAATATGATTGAATTCTCTTGGTATACTCAAATAAGTACCCAATACACTATACTTATTATACATGTTTGAGATTAAAATTCAAATCCATGAGAAAGGTTCCAAAAGAAATAACTAGTGTTGGAAGGACATAAAATAAAGCACACAAATTGGTTTGTTTGTAGGTTTTACACCCTTGTGTTTAAGATATTCATAATGAAAGTATATAATATAAAATTAATCATGTTCATATTACCACTAAATATTAATAAAATGTATATAATTTTTTCTCTCATTATTCCATACAAATTTATATTTTTTTCTCATTTTCATTAGATCAAATACACTTCTCATGTTAATACTTGATTAAGGAAATAACCATTGATACAAATGTATCCAGTAGGGACAATATGGTAGAATTATACCATCACATATGCTATCTCACTTTGGTTTTTTATCTTTGTATTCCAATTCTATTCTAAAAAAAGGAAAGAAAATGAGGACCAATGCATCCTAAAAGAATGATCAATAAACCTAAATAAAATCTAAAGGTGATCAAAGAGTCACATGATGAAATAAAATCAATGTATCACACATCATGAAAGAATAAATGAGGAAGAAATAAGAGGAATAAAAGGTATATCTATTAGGACTATGGACACCTATCTAGCATTAGAATAATGCTCGAGCTTCCATAGCTTTAAATGTGTTTTCAAAGAGATTAAAATGAAACCTATAGTTGTCCCAAGTCTTTGCTAAAATACTCACAAGTGTAAAATGAAAATCACTTTTTTACACATAGATGTAGGGTATGATCAAGGAAATTATGTTGTATTAAATTATTTTTAGTATATTCCATGTCTTTAATTCAATTATTCTCTTGTTTGATCAAGGAAATGGTTCATGTTTGATTTGAAATCGATAACCAAAATTTTTGGGTTTTTTAATACTTGAGAGTATATCCACTGTGAGTTTCCATTTGTTGTACTCAAAATACCTCCATTATCTATTTTTTTATTTAAAATAGGGACCCAATATATTCTAAAAGGCCTAGGTTTGTTTTTAAATTATTCTTTCTTAGATCTTTATATGTGCACCTAACTTTGTTGTTCATTATAAATGCAAGGAGACATGATCACATGTTCAATTTATTTAGACTAACCTATTAATAATTTTTAGAAGTTTTTCATATACATAGGTTTTCTGAGCATGTACAACAATTATCAAGTTTCAAGCTTCACATATTTTTCCTTTTGCTATTAGTGTTCTTCACATATTTATGGTCTTTGGAACTTTTGTCTGTAATTCAACTTTCAACATTTTTTATCCTTTGCATCTATTTGACCTTCACAAAAATGTTCTTTAGAAATCTTATTCACATGTTTTATTCATAGATTTGATCTTCTTAACATTTTCCATAATTTATGAATGTCTTCAACATTTATCTCTATCATATATTCTATTCATAACTTTGACACTTCACAACTTTTTGTCTTTAGTAAAAGTGTTTGACATTTACACTTAAGGGAAAATGGTCAAAACTTCTATTCAAAATTAGGTATTCGAATAAAATATTTGGAAAAAGTAGTTAGATAAATTGTTCAAAACTAGTATTCAAAACTTTTATTTTTGGTTCTTGGTTAGGATTTGGTCTTCAATAAAAATGTTCAAAATTACACTTTGAAACTTAATTTTGGCATCCTATTCTTGATATTAAATTATTGTAAATTATGTATTGGAATTTATTTTTGGAACTTGGCCTTAATAAAAAGTGTCCTTCATATCCTTCATAAGAGGTGTCCTCCTTTATCTCTTTGGAACTTTTGTTCATGAGGTGTGTTCTTATCACAAGAATTTGGGATGACTCTATTGCAATGTAATATATAACACCTAAGTCTTGAAAAACCTCTATGAAATATATTAATTTAATCAAATGGAGTGACAAGGTGAGACTTGTCAAAGGAAATGATATGGCATTCTTTTGAATGTCTATAATGTTTACGTGGCACACCCACCAAAATAAAGTGGAAAAGTTTGAATTGATCAAGTAAAACAAGCTTAGAAACATTGGGAATCAATTTTACACAAACTAGAATTGCATACTAAAAGTTATATCATTGAATTTAAATATAACATCATGACTATTAATTAATAACAAACCTGATCAAATTTTCATCCTTGAGAGAAATCAAAGCCCCAGCCACCTGCATCCAAAATGTGAATTACTTTTAGAAGAGCCAATCCATTAATTTGAAGAACTATAACTCTCTATTCACAATAGATTAATAATGAATTATTAATCTAGGATATTTAAGGGATTCCAACCACCTTCTAAGTTTTCAATTAAATAATCCATAAAATACAAAGACATGGTTTTTGATTTGACAATGTTTAATTATTAGTATTCCAACTATTCTCCTCTATGAGATGTAATTATAAAAGTAGATGCACACACATGTGAAGAAAATAAAACATAAACATAAAGGTAATTAGACACATATTTTATCCCACTCAAATGACAAGGATTACACTTTATAATAGACAAACCTAAGGTAATGCCCTATATTGAATTACTACTAGATTTGTTCTATGTAGGCAAGGTAACTAGTGGTAATTATATAGATCACATAGAGAATAAAACTATCATCACCTAAACTTTAGGATATGAATTCTATATATACCTATGTTTTATTATTGATGATGCTACCTTTGAATTACATAGATTTGTAAAATGGAATAAGAATAACATAATTGGAAAAACACTAAATAAATGAATTATCCCTGGGAAAATTATTATCCTCAAGGAAAATCTATTGGTACCTATCACCAAGTTTTAGATGGGAATCCACATTAGAATGAATCTTTTGAATAAGTTTTTTAGATATCTGTTAGCTATCGAGATAGCACCCTACTTGAAAGCTTGGTAGACTTGGCTCTAAAACCTTCACACCTGGACCAACATTGTAATGATCTAAGGTGTGGGATACCTGAACTTAGACCAGACCTCTAGATTTTTCTAAGGCTAGCTCCTCTGATGTATCACTTTGAAATGGTTACTAAAATACTATCTATTGGGATGAAAAGGGAGAGAAGGAAATTGAAAGGGAAATCCTACTCTACTATTGGTGATACACTTGTATTGTTGGTTTATCCACTTTGTTTAAGATTATAAAACACTTATTAGACAAGTAAATATTGATGTCAAATAAAGTCAATAAACCAATTTCATGAAGAGGTTTATCCTAATTTGATGAAGAGGATTTATCAATTAATATAAGCTTGAGGGAAATGGTGGAATAGGTCTAATTCAAGGCACTAACCAGCTAATATTTATCCACTGTCAGCTTAAACAAAGAACATTAAACACTAAACATGACCTGCATAATATCATACCAATATCTAGGTGACATCAAGACTTGACAAGGGAGATATTTTTACCACATATGTAAATCAAACTGATATTAACACACTATACCAGAGTAATGGAAATATGAAACAATCTTTTATTTCTCTGAAAAGGTTACAAAACTCAAATTTTGGTAGAGTCTAGTCTTACCAAAAGAGAGATCCCCTATAAAAAATGGCTAAAAAGACTAAATATATATAAAATAGAAGCAATATCCAAGATTGGAGTTGAAAAAATAAGAGGAGATTAACTAGATGCAAACTCTAGTCAATTTTTGAGTTCAAATTAATTACAATATTCTTTAAATATCTCCTTTATTTATCTTACAAGAAACCTTTTTTTTGGAATTAGAAAAGTGTTGGGCCCATATTGATGTCAAATAAAGTCATAATTATTTAAAATACATTCCATTACTTAATAATAAATTCATTTTATAATATTAAACAAAGTCTTCAATTCTTTAAGTCTTCGAAAAATTACATGGCCTTTACTTTTGGCATATAATTGGAGGTGGTGGGCCCATGTTGACTTGTCAGCCTTACTTGAATGAAAATAAGGAAATAAATTGGATTATAAATCTATATTGAAATTTAATTTAAGTTATTTAATGTCATATCTTGCATGAAAATCATGGGAAATGCATGAAACTAGTCAAACTAGTCAATTGAAGAGATGTGGACTCAAAGACTAGTCAACTTTCACTTGAACTCAACTTGCAAGAAGTGGCACTTGTGGATTGAGTTAATAATTATATTTAAACATAAAAAACATATATTTCATGTGGTAAATTCCATTTTAACTTTAAGATAGGCATTTCAACTCAAACCTTCATTTATGTGATTGATTAAAAAGCCTATTAAGTCAACATTTGTCACTTAAAAGCTTCCTACAATATTCAAAATAGAAAAAAATGGTTATTTATTAATTTTTAAATCTATTAAAATACCATTATATACCTTAATAACTCACACAAGGGTTAGAAATAAACAAAATCTTGAATTTTGCTCTTGGAGGCTTCATCTTGCTCAAGCTTGCTTTCTTCTTGACTGTATTTTGAGAGGCTTAGGTATGTGTAAAAATAAAAAGAACCTCCAATTTTAAAATTGAATTGAAATTTTTATTTATGATTATTCAACTAATTATTATGCTACACACCAAATTTTGAGTCAAAACTCCGCCTGTAGATGCTAGAAACCTCAAATTTCCTCAAAAAATGCCTCTTTTGCATAGAATGTATACATATTTGAATGTATTTTTTCATATTTATGGATTTTATTTAATATTTAATAGATTTTTTCAATATTAAATTAGTTTAATGGTCCATTTAAACCTGGTTTTCCATAAAAAACCTTAAAAAATGCAAAATTCCCTTAAACCATGCTAAACTAGGCCCTTTTGAAAGCTTGAAAGAACCAAGATTTGAAAAATAATGGATATTTTTGTAAAATTTATTTTGGAAACATATTTTAAAACATTAAAACATGGATTAAATGATTAAAAATATCCAAAAATGGAATCTTTAAAAAAAAATTGTTCTCTTTCCAACCCTACACTCTTCTTGAAAACATGCTAATTTGTAGATTTGACTGGATATTTTTACTCACTTTTTTAGAAAATAAAATACATTAATAATATATTGATTATTATATATATATATATAAATTCCCAAATATTCTGGAACAACTTTAAATTTCATGAAACCCTTCCCAGGTGAGGAGAAATTGAGAAAAACCCATTGCCTTTCTGGTTGTAATGATAATAAAATTGGCATATCTTAAACTTGATGGTACATGAGCATGTAAAATAAAATTAAAAAACCAAATATTACATGAGGAATACCTATTATTATATTTTTCACACCCAAAAATTTAGACCTATACCTTTCTCCAGATGAGTGTACCATCATCAAACCTGTAAGCAGGTCACTATGTGCAAACTAGGAGTGTCTATATGAAATGGTTTTGAGGATTTAATGAATGCAAATTACATGAAACTTTTTTTAAATATTTTTAATAACCTTTTATTTATTTTTACTGTCCCTTATGTAAAAAATCAATATGGATACATACTTCTCTTCTTGAAAGTAAAGAAAATAGCTTATTTTGGCTTTTTAAAATGAATCCAAGCTTCCAATGCCAGGATAATGCATGATATGGATTTAAAAGAATATATTTAATGTTAATATATAAAATTTTCTCTTTTATATTCTTTTAAGGATTAATTTGGGCACATGTGGGTCTAAAATAAGCCTTTTTGGCTTAAAAATTACATTAAATTACCTTTTTAAGTCATGAAACTTTAGGATAAGGATAAATTTATATTTTTGAATATAAATAAAGTAATTTTAAATAATTTAATGAGATTTTTATATCAATTTAAAATTTTAAAGACAAAAAATGACTTTTTAGACCAAAATATACTAATTTGATTAGCTTGTAGAGGTTATTCACAGTTTCTAAAAACTTTAAATTGTAGGGGTTGGAATTTGGACTTGACAAGCCAAATTACCAAAAATACCATATAATCCAATTTATTCACCTAGAATGGGTACCATTTATATATTTATTGATGACCTCAGAGCTAACTTTTGCCTTGGGAGATATAATTAACATTAGGATGTAAAAGTAGGTATTGCACAAAGACAAGAGGCCTATGGGAGACCATTTATACATAATGTATTAACTCTTATATTTATACATGGGTATATTATATGTTTATAATATGTCACTTTGGATATATATCTTTATTACATTAAAAATTAGATATGTGACTCCTACTCATTTATGCACATCTACAAGTATACTGGGAATATAGTCAAAATTGTTAAAGATGTATATCCATAGGTATGGAGAGTAATCCATGAAGCACCATTTCCCATAATATCAAAAAGAATTTATGAGACACTAACTATAATATGAAACTATTGGCTCTACCTAGATTATACTATGATCATAATTGCATTGAATAAGGTTACCCCATTGTGTCTCCCAAAATATGTGCCAAATTAGTTAGTCAAACAAAAGATTACATACTAGTTATGGTGGGGTATTGATGAAGAATTAAATTATAAGAACACAAGTACATTTCATGGATCTCATTTGATGATCAACAAAATATTTTGTGTTAACCAAAGGAATTTTAGAAAGGTTAGTAAGTTTAGGGAGTACTATTCATTGGCCACCCTACCACATAGAGATTTGGACCCTCATGGTCAAAATAAAAAAATATATCCAAGGTCTAGGTATCCCATACCAACATGAACCTTATGACCAAAACATTTTATTATTTAATGCAAATAATGATGCCCATGTTCTAGAGAGGGATCATATGATTGGACTTACTGAGGAACTATTGAAAATAATACAAGGGGAGCCTTGAATTTTAATTAAAAAAGCATAGGTTAGACTTCCTCCTATAGGTAGATGGTATGATACAAAATTTTGGAATAATATGCCTTCTTAACAATCATTGGATAAATGGGAACCATCTCAAATGCCACCCATCATGAAGACTATTGTAAATCAAGATCTTGGGATGGAAGAGGTTCCTACTATTACAAGTTCTCTTAGAAGAGTAAAAGAGCTAATTTTAATTGACTCTTTTGATTCATAAGACTCTAGTCTTCCTATTGCCTCTTCATCTCCTATGATTTCTATTATGGAAGTCCTAACTTCCACCACTCAGATGGTTCCCTCCTCAACTAAAAAGGTAACTCTTTGTTACAAGAGGAAACCGAAGGCCCATGGACCTCCCGTAATCACAAATATAAACACACCATATGTAGAAAGGCCCAAGGGGATGGAACAATTATTCATACGAAGTGAGACTATTGATGAAGATGAGGAGGAATAATTTCAAAGAGCTAAGGTCCTAAGCCTCCAAATAGCAAAATAAAAATCACCACTAGATGTTGAGAAATCAAGTGAGGATATGGCTCTAACTATCTTTTTAGTTTCTGTTATTTATATTATTCTAGTTGTGTCAATTGTTTATCTCATGATTGTTGTCTCATTTGATCTTGTATCTCTTAGTCTTGATGTCCTACCATCCCTAGTGGTTACCAAAGTTAAAGTTATTTCTTCGAGTCTTATTGTCTTTACAACCCTAACTATTTCGTTAGTTATAGTTTTTTCTTCAGCACTAGTTTTCCCCACTTCCACTATTATTATTGTTATCACTTAGATTTTTCACCCATCTATGTGTGGTAGCATGCTAGGTTGTATGAGTTACAAACTATGTGAAATCTTATGACATAATGGGATCACTTCCAAGATTTGAGACCTTGGTAAATTGAGGTGAACCTCCAGATAAGATAACTTATTTTCACTAAGTTCATTGCAATTGATGTATTACCAATTCATGTCAAAATACTGCTTCTTAATGATCTTGCTCCTAAACTAGGGTTTGACTTGTGAGGAAAAGAGTTTCAAAAATGAATTTGTAAAACTATAAAATGGTTATTACACTAAATAATTATAGTGGAAATTAATTCCTGATTTGTATGAACATAATAGAACAATAAATATACTGAAGTATATTAGAGCATAAACCAACCTATACAAATATGAAACCAAAGTTAATATTGGGAACCTATCATATAAGGAATAAGATTATTTATTTAAATCAAACAAATTTTCAAAAGGGCAAAATAATGCCATAGATTAAGTTTTGTAACTAGAACAAGAATCAAAACTTTACAAACTTGACAAATAGTCATGCATACACAAAGATAACATATACAAGGAAGGAAAAACTTAAATATAATATCATTATCTAGGTTACATCATGTAGATCAATTATTTAAAATGAAAAATAATTTATCCAAAAATAAAATGATAAGATGGGCTATGTCATGGTACCCATATTTATACAAAATACTCTCTTAAAAGAGAGTCATTTATCAAAACCCTATGCCCAGTTAAAGAGCAATAAAATTCAAAAAACCTCATGAAAATGGTGTGATCTTAATATTGGAATGACATCCTTAGTGAGGTAGAAGGCTAAAACAAGAAACATGCAACTATTGGGCTCTTCAACCAGTACTAGAGGTGTGTTGAGTATTCATGTTGATGTCTTCTTTATCTTCAGTTTAGTTGCTATTATATTTTACAAGGAATGAGGTTCCAAAATAAACTAACACTTAGAAAATTTGAAATTTTATAGGTATTTTAGGATATAACTTGCAAACCCTAACTTTTATTTTTCAATTGAGACTTTTACAACTTTTAAGTCATTCAAATTGAAGAAAATAAAAATGCAAATTACAACATAAGTTTTTTACAAGTTAAGAAACTTAAACTTTGCCAAAAGTAAAAGTACAATTTACAAGTTTCAAGTTTTAAACTTAAAACTTATCAAAAAGATACTTGAAAATTACAAGTGGCTCTTTCTCAAAAAAGAGATATCAAAATAGTAGTTGCAATTTATAGCCTACAATTTTACAATGTCCTTTACAAGAGAAATGTAATATACATATTGTATCTTATTGAAAGAATTAATCTACAACTATAACCTCTAAAGATTCTTTGTCCTTTTTTCTTGTATCTTATAAATATAAGCATGAAATATTTTGAAGATCTCTAGGAGGTGATCTGCATCAGGACCAAGTGAATATAGGTTTCTTATCTCACATTCTACCATTATATCAGAGAGTTATCTAGATGTAACCTTGTATAGTTGAGTGTCTCTCCCCATTTGATATAGTATATTATGATACCTGATAAATCGGTAGATGGAACTCAAGTTGAATTTTGTATCCCATACAGACTCTCTCTTGACCACTCCTTTTAACTTTTCCTAAATTTCTTGAATTGAAAGGATTTGATCTTATTGATCCATTATTTCACATGAAAATTTATTGAGTAAATCATCAATGTCATAGATTGCATCTATGGCCTTATCACATGTAGCATTAGCCTTATTAATACTCTCAGTGTGTATTTTTATTCTAAATTTGGTTGCCCTATATAGTTCCTCATGCTCTGTATCACATTTCAATATCTTTTCTACAATGAGGGTATTTATTTCAATCAGGTCAATAGCTTGCAATTTTGGCAAGAATAGGGTCAACCTTTTAATATCTTCTTCATATTTGCTTATTTCTCTTTTCAAAGATGCCTGATCATCCCTTAGAGTTTTGTAATAGTCCATTTTTCGCTCAATTAATTTGTTTCCTTTGGTGATGAGATCTTCAACCAAATATTTTGTTCCCCTTACCATAATGTTAATCTCTATCACTTCTTCAATTGTTTCTTTATCTAGGAACTGGTCAAGAGACTAAGTAGGTTAGGCTACTGGACCTATAAAATTCTTTAAGGTTATTGTCAATTGTTTAACTTTATTCTTCAATTCATCTTTTATGACCTTATCACTATCCATCTTCTCAAAAAGAGAGATAATGCTTGACTGAACATCATGTTTTATTCCCTCTCTTTTAGGATGACCTAGGTGTACTTTGGATATTTTATAATTACCCATCATTAGATATTCTTTTTATTTGTCTAGTGGGGGGACTGCAATTTTTGCATATTTTTCCCTATTGAATCATATAATATTTTGGATATGGTTTTGGAGCTTGCCTTTGATCTTTTTGATGCCTCCATAAAGTTAAAGTCTAGTGTGCTAAGAGACACCATTTATTTTTATGTATTCCCCACTAATTGCACTAGTCATCTTGGAGTGTCATCTTATGAACTTGGCACTATCAACTATGAATCTATAACTAAAGTTGTTGCACTAGTTGTTATTATGATAAGTGTTGTATTTATCATTGATGTGGTGAATGAATCCTTAGCTAATGTTTTTTCAATCTCTTCCCCATCTATGGGTTGATCATTCATAGTTGTATCAATTATTTCTTTTGTCTCTACCTCCTTAGTGGGGTTTTGGGTTATTATGTAAATAGGTGTGCCTATCAGGGGTGTAGGAGCTAGAAGTGACACAAGTGGGAAGGTATGGGTAGTTGAAATAGGAGAGCCTATATAAGTATAGAATATAGGGTAGTGAATGAATCAATAAAGGTGGTGGGAACACTTAGAGTTGATGAAATGGGGAAAGTGATGGGAGATAAAAATGAAGTGGTAGCTACTCCAGTGGTTGGGATGGCTAGTGGGACTATAGTTAGGATGAATAAATACAAAACCATATACTACTAGGTGGTGTTAGTGATTAACAAAGTGGCGGTGGATATTGGGGATGAGATGGAAGGAATTGTGGAAGAAGGGATTGAAAGTGAAGCTTGAATGTCTAATTGTGTTGATTGGCCTATTGAAAATGGATTCACTAGCATAGGTGAGCAAGTGGAAATTGAGGGAGAATTATTTAAGGTGATTATGGAGTGGAGATAGGAGGATGAGAGACTGTAGTTGGTTAAAAAATGGAGATAGGGGGATAAACTATTTGTTCTTCAACAACTATGTCTTTGATGAAAGTTAGCATCGACTGATCCATTTATTCTGTTGTTACCTCATGGTTACTATATTGACCTCTTTTAGCCCTTTATTTCTACTTACTCTTGTGTGATACCATTGACCTATATACATGTTATACTTGGGTTCTAATACTGTAACCCTTTATTTTTATTACCACACCCCTTCTCCTTTACCTCCTTCAACTTATCTTTTATACTTAAGATCTCCTTGGTAACCTTGATCCCTTTTTTCCTTAGCCAATTATTATTTTTATTTATTACATTGGTGGTCCTATCCATCAATGAGAAGGACTCAGGTATGGACCACTTAAATAATGGAAGAGATTGAGAAAATATTTTATTATCATAGTAAACTCTGTCAACTAGAGATTCATCATCTATTAAATCCTCAGGGACTAGTTCCATGTTATAAGTTTTGATCTACTCCAAGGTCATCCTAGAATAATATCTTGGTATCACTTCCTCTTCATCTTTCATTTATTACCAATAATCTTAGTAATAGGGTATATGGGAATATGTTTTGATCACTAATATACTGGTAATGCTACCAATCACATCATAAAATGTCCTTGTATTGAGAGATATTAAGGTCATTTGAGTCACCTCAGCATCTACACATTTAGACTTTGATAATTACATGTATACCTCCCTATGTTTATGAGGAAATGGATTCTTGATTTATATTTTCTTGATAATAATTTTTAAGTCTCTAAAATCTACCTCACAAGTTCTATTAGATCCCATTTGTCACTTGCATACCTTAGAAAGGTGTAAGGATAACCACTGAATCTTCCTACTCTGATGTATGAATATGTTGGGAATTGAATGAAATACAATACCTAATTTTTTACCTTAGAAGTTATGGCATCAGAGAATCTTCTCTTTTCTAGTTCCTTGTCAAACATAATTATGATATAGTATATCAATGCATAATTTATCCTTCTGAAATGTTGTCTACTTGCCTCAAGGGTGAGGTCAAGGTAATAGTTAAAGACCTTGTTGACTTGGTAAGGTACCATATTCAAACTTAGGAAAGCAATTACTTTTGCTAATAAGTAGACTAAATATGAAGTCATGTAAAACTTCACTATATTATGTACTTCCACCAATTATTTGTGGATGGAGTCAGAAATAAATTAGGCCTATTAGATATACTATTTATTTTAGTGGATCACCCAAATGTATTAATATATCTAATCCTAAAATTTCTTGGCATTTGGGTTCCTAGTGACTCTATGTAAGATTATGACTATGTCACCCACTTATTTGAAGTCTGTTATTGTTAGGGTTTTAGGTAGTCTTGTAGATGTGGGTCTAGAGACTTTTAGCCATTTTTTGAAAGACCCTTAGACATATAGTGTTATTATCTTGATATAACTTCTTGGATGAGTCAAGGGTTTTATCAAGATAATTCTCATACTCTGTAATTAGAAACATGATGTCAATGAAATTAGGGTCCAAGTTTAGAATCCTTTATCCCTTATAATTCACTACTTATATCTTTTTTACATCATAGTGCTTTGTTAATGTGAGCACAAGCTCAAGGCTCTACACTGATAATGGGAAAACTGCTACTTGGGGCAATCCATAGTCATAAATTATTTTAATCTAATCATTCTTGAATTTATAATTTACTCTTGTCCATAAATTAGCTAGGTTTGTGTCTGTGATCTCATTAGCGTTAAGTCCAAGATAAGTGGGACACTAAGTCCTTTAGACGTGAAATTCATTTATTTTCCAGACATAGGTTGTATAAAAATTGATGTGGGAAAAACAATTGTGGAGTTGGTGAGTTTTGGAGTTACAATTATAGGTAAAACATTTGGTGGGTTTTAGAGTTGGTTTTGTAGGTAAAAAGTTTGATAGATTTTGGACTTGAAAAATGCACTTACAAGGTACAACAAAAGTTTTAGTGGGTTTTGGAGTTGATATTTTAGGTAAAATCCCTAATAAGGATTTGGATTTTCTTTTACAATGGAACTTTTTGTGGAGTCTCAAGGTTATTTTTGCATGTCAGATCTCTATGGGGTCTCAGAGTTGTTTTTACAAGTTAAAACTATGTGAGGTCTATGTAGGGGATCTTTGAGAGAATATTCTAAATTTTAATGAATTTACAAAACCATTGATTCTTGAAAGATAGGTAAATTATTGGAAAAAACTCAAAAAAGTAGATAATCTTTAAGAAAATGCAAGCAAGCAATTTGAAAAACTAGAAGGAATGCGAGTAAAATGAAAAAACCTAGTTTCTTCTGAAAAAATGAAAAAATAAGATTTACTTATAGAAATATAGCAACACCTTTGAAAAATATGAGGAGAATAAAGGAATAAGGTTCATCACAAGGATGGATAGGTGGATGTGACATTACTTCGCATCAATGGGTCATAGTGTGGAAAGTTGCAAAGTGTAAGGAGGGTTATGATTTCTACAAGAAGGGTAGTTGGTGGAAATTAGAAATTTGATTTCACTTTACAATTTTTCAAGTTATAAATTATAACTAGAGTTCCAATTTTTATGGATATAATAGATGACAAAAAGTATGACTTGAGTTGTAATTTTAAAATTACAATCGAGGTTCCATTTTTTGCTAGTGTAGTGTTTTAGAACAAATCATAGTTTTGCTTGAAATTTGAAACTTGCAAAGTTGAAAATTACAACTAGAGTTCCAATTTTTTTTGGTCATGGGGTGAGTGGGAAGCAGAGGTTGGGATGTATGTTGAAAATTAAAAAGTTATAAATTGCATCTAAATCTCTAATTTTCATTAGGTATGTGCAAATTAGGAACCAAAGGTTTTATTGCAATTTGTAGTTTTGTAAATTGTAAATTACACTAAAATATTTGATTTCTAATAGGTTTGTGAAAAGTGTATCTTGGGTCACTTTAAGGCCTTTTCACAAAAAATTAATTGGTATTCCTTAGGGTACTAGATGTTTTGACATTTTTGTCACAAAATATCAATAGTTAACTCTATCACCATTCCCTTAGCTAACCTTGAGTATAAAAGGGTTCATACTAAGAAGACTAGGGGAACCATGGTAAGTAAAAAAATACATGTGTCTTTTACCCAATTGGACTTGCCAATGACTTATTCCAATCCTATCTAGACCACTACCATAGTTTCATCCAAGAAGTCTAGGAAGAAGAAGATTGTATACATAGTCTATCTAATGCCCTAGCTAGATGGTATTTACTGGTCTAAGATCATTTGGCCCTCACTACCAGACCCCTTACATGTAGAAGCCTCAAGGTAATATTTAGGGGACCTACTAGCTGAGACTAATGCCAAGGACACTCAATCAATCAACTCCACTTAGTTTGTGATCCCATAGTGGGCCATAGACATAAAATCTCAAGCCTACTAAAGGCCAAATGTAATAATAAATTAGATTCCTACTATAATTTTAATCTTTGATAAATCTACATAGACTATCCAAAGAGTTAAGAAGAGGAATATCAAAGATGATTTTGGCAGGGGTATAGATTTGGAAGAGAAATAAGACGTCTTCTCTTTATCCAAGAGAAATAACATGAGACTTGATTAGTATCCTTATAATAAATATTTTAAATCTTATTTGGAGGCATATAAAGAAGCTTTGTTTGAGCTTCATAATGGAATCAAATAAGCTACAAGATATCTGCATTAAGAATTAGAGCAAGTCTGATAGCAACAACAAATTGTTCATGCTCCCATAAAAATTAAGGGAAATGTCTAGAATGTAGTCTTAAGATTATATAATTACTTGGATGTTATTAGTTCAATGATGGTTGAATTAGCTCCTCATATTATTGAGACAACCAAATTGTTTAATTCTTTAAAAGAAGATGAAAATAAATTGAAATTTCATATTTTATACACAACAAATAAGGATTACATCCATTTGAACTTGATGAAACCATTGAAGGCATCCAGTGACCTCAATTTAGTTGTCATATGGATGAAATAAGCAATATATTAGGTTAAAATTGTGAATGCCTTGGTACCAAAATTCACCGAACATGAGAAATTAGTTTTTTAGATTTTGGATGAGCTAAAACTTTTCTAGGTTAGAGACTTTATAGGGTAATTAATAAGTAGATCTAGTTTTAATCAACTCCTTCAACAAGATTCATCTAATTTTAAAGAAAATATTGAAAGACTTGAATTATAAAAAATTTAGGCCAATTGAAAATTTTCAAGAAATAAGGTTACAAAAGTTGAAATATTTTAGGTTAGTTTCAGAGCCACCAAGGTTGAACATGCATGATTAATGGAGAAAGAAAATAAGGTATATAAACCATATATTTTGAATATGGATATCATTAGATTTTTTCATGTGGTCAGTTTCAAAATTTACTAGGATTTGGAGGAAAAATAAGTCTAAGGCCACAATTTTTAGCTTGACTCCACCTCCCAGTTCATCTCTGCCATCAACTTCAATGCCTACTACCATGTCAAGCTTAGCCATGTAGTCACCAATTTTTAATAGAACTTATTTATATAAAATTTAATTTTATATGTAATATTAGTTTATGTAACTAAAATTTATTCATACTTCATGTATGCATGTGGTAGTTAGCCTAAGCAGTTTGTAAGCATACACATTTTTCACAGAAACATGTAGGTGAATCTATTTTTGGACATATTTGTGATCAAAATCATGTTACATGAAATTTTAAGTATCAAATTAGAACCAAGGTTATGATTATTAACATGTAACTTAGAGTTTTTCATGAACTTGGAGTTTTAGGAAAACCCTCCCAAATTCTATTTATGCATGTAAATCCCTCATTTCAAAGGGGTTGGAATATTATCAATATAGGAAGAAGTCATATTTTATTATCATGAAACTATGTATATGCATTTCCATTCTAATTATGTGTAATTAACTATTTATTTTCTTAGTTGTTTAATTCATTATTTTAAATTGTGCAATAGCTACAAATAATTCCTTTTTCTATCACTAATATCTGTTGGTTAAAGATGTGCAACAACTATTGAATAATTAACAAGTATTGCTGATTTTATGTAAATAGGTTGAATGGTTAAATTTTTAGAGTGTTTAGAAGTGTTTTATTTTATATAGTCTTCTAGGTGTGATCAATAACTAACCCAAATACCTTTTTGATTTAAGTATATTCTCTTAAGGGTGGCCAATAAATTCTCTAAAGGATAAAATTTTAGCTGAGATATTTTAGTTCCCCACATTAAATCTTCTTAAACTACATAAATGTGTTTGTATGTGAGTGTGAAATATCTACTAGTAGTAATCATTAGTTTCAAAACACTTGTACACAAAGAAACCAACCCTGGAAGTAATCCATTAAGACCAAAGAGCCTTATTTTTTAATCTATCCTTCCCTCTTTTTTTGAGTTTATTTAATTGAGATCTACCCTCTTTAAAATAATGTTCATCCATAAAACTCAATTAGGTTTTAATTTATTTATTATGTTTCATTCACCTGCATGCACACCTAGTTAATAAAATTCACGGCCAACCTACTATTCTACCATCAAGTTGTTTAACCCAACCTATAACTCGTACCCTAGAGTGGGTTTTACCTATATTGAGATCCTAAGATTTTAGAGGCTCTCTCATTAAATATGGGAGTGTGCACAAGACCCACATCATCAAATTGATGAAGATTTTTACTATTGGATGAGGGAGTGGTCAAAAATGACTTTCACTAGTTGAAAGGCTATTTTTTTCTCAACAAATCCTAATAGGGTAGGAGGTGTATATATGGATTAAAAATATATTTAGATCAAACATTAGTAAATAAAAAATCAAAAAAAATCATATAACATAACTAGTTAAGCCAACTCTTTCGACAGGGTTTGGCAAATGACAATTAAGAGATATTAAAAGAAAGCATACACAATACCTTCACAACATCATCCCATCACCCAAATATGGCTCAAAACATGATTTTCCCTTGATTTTGTGCTCAATTATTCATCAATGATTCAAGTAAAAACACCTCCATAATCTCTTGTGTACCAATGAAACTGGGTTCATGATATTTGAATCAATGTTGTGCATATATTGAAGTTATCCTATTGAAAATTAAGAATAATCAATAACACACACAAGAAAGGTTGTGGATATAATTTTTTATAATAAGTTTACACAAATTAATCTTAAAAATGGTGGTCTTGGCCCTTCTATTTATAGATTTTTGAATTTGATCAAGATCAACCATGATCGTTTATCTTGAGATCAAGATGTATTGCTATGGATTATTCTATTTTTTTATAATTAATCCATAAATAACTTCATAAATATTTGGAAGTAAGGGGTATTAAAGAGGAATGAGAGGCCTTAAACTTGATATTTATTTTATTTATGGCTTATGGATGCCACCCCACAAATAATGTCATTTGATGATGTAGATATTATGAATCAATTTCCAATTAAAATATATTCAATAACTTCCATAGATTTTATACTTAAGATCATAATTTGGATTATTTTTCATCAATGAGATTAATCAAATTTTATGTAATTATTTATAAATTTGTTACATATTATTAATCAAACTAGTCAGAATCTCATATTATTGGGTTGTAATTTGACTGGAGTGAAATTAGACGGTGATGTTAGTTGAATATGGACTAATATCCCATTTAAGATGTTGTTGACATGAAATAACACATTCATGTGTCGTGTGATTTTGAATTAGATGAATTTAATGATTTAGGGTAGTAAAATGCATTTTCATAATTTTGACTCAAAATGATTTGAGAAAAGTTAATAATAACATAAAATACATTACCCCATTTAGGGATAAATTAGCATAAATCAGCACTTCTAAATAAAAATCTCAAACCATTTAGCATGTTTAAGTGATTTTGGCCTAATTTATGTGTTTTCACAAATTTTGAGTAAGATTGATAATTTTAACATAATGGTGTTAGGAATGGGATGTCTACATTTTGTCCTTATTTGAGAAGGCATGGTGAGACATTTAGGTTAATTAACATATTTTCAAATAAAATAACTGTCAAGAAGAAGTAAAAAGGAAATGACTCATGATGCCCCCTCAAGAGGACATATAGGGATGAAAGAGAAGGATGGACTCTCAAAAAGAGAGAGAAAGTGAGAAATTAACCTATGGGATAGATTAAATCTAGATGAGCTAATACTTGCACATATTAATTCATAAATGATAAAAATATAATTATAATATAATGGGCCCCAAGGATAGGGGGAAGAAGAAGGTGTTGGAAATATTGTCATTGATGTTAAAGGTCTAGCAGTATTCATGACAAAGGCCCCATAACATTTAATGTCTAATGGTGTTTTTAATGTTCATATCTTGGCTAAAGTGTGTTAATATTATTTATATATTATTGGACATATTATTGGTTGTATAAAGACAAAAAAAGAGCCCCTGAGGAAGTCAAAGAGTAATTACATAAATACAAAAGATAAAAAGGGTGCTTTTACCCTTGAAGGGTCACCATGAGGAATTCAAAGAGTCACCACTAAAGATAAAAGAGGGAAAGGATTATTTTCCCCATGAAGTGTCACCATGTGAATTTTCAAATGAAATAATTCAAAGGTTCATACAAGTTTGGCACCATTTTCCATGTGAATTGAAAGGTCTTAAAGGGTGAATGCCAAAGGTCTTTTGTAAAGCTATAAAAGGAGGATTGAGAAGCCATTTGTTATATGCAAGTGCATCATTTGTAATTTTTTTATATAGATTAGAAGATAAGAGAGAAAAGAAAGAGATATAGTAGTGTTTTATCATTTGTTGATAAATTAACATTGAGAGATAGTTATGTTTTCTACACAAGAGGGGTTGGTGATCCTATGGGTGGGTGATCATAAATCATTGACGTGTTGGTGCTCAGCAAAGGGGTTGGTGATCTTATAGGTGGGTGCTCATAAATCTTTGATGTGTTGGTGCTCCACAAAGGGGTTGGTGATCCTACAAGTTGGTGCTTTCAAACTTTGTAAACTTGAGTTGGTGCTCATTTACATACTTGAGATAGTTCTTTGTGGTTTTTTCCACATTGGGTTTCCATGTAAAAATTTGGTCTCTCTCTCTTATGTGGTGCATGCTATTATTTCAGTTTTATTGCATATCTTGAATATATGATTAAGTGGTTAAATAAAACAATTTTGATTAAGTAAAAGATTTACAAGATATATGATATAATGATTTACCCCCCTAAATATATCTCGTGCTTAACAATATATAATCCAAAAATATATGTAACACACTTTAAACACATAAAAAAACCAGGGTGCAAGCTGCGCACTTAGGGAAGATCAATCCTGAGATAAGTTGCACACTAAAACATTGCCAAAATGAGGGGAAATGTCCATAGAGAGTGGAATTAGAATAAAAAGGGGAGCATTTCTCTAGAGAAAAAAAAATAATATGCTCAAGGATATAACCTAATGCATAAATTAAATATGATCATGTGTAAACATAGATGTGGTGGTCTAATGACTTAAGGAGCCACAATCAACCAGGCATACTAGAATGCACAAAGTGATGAAAGAGATGAAAATAAGAATAAAGATGGCCAAGTTGACCTAAGATACATCATTTATCCAAGTGTTATCTATATAGTCTAGATGGACCTCAAGCCAATGTAGTTCACCCAAAAGTGGGATAAAATGGAATGAAAAATATAAGAATATGGACTATTGTTCTATTAGATTCATAATATATTCCAAGAGATGCGCATATTGCATAGAGTTGGGTGTAAGATAATCCATTAGTTCATTGGTGCCTAGTTTCATTAGTGCACTTGAGAGCTGATCTTCAGAGCTACATTGATTTTAAGACTTAGATCCAAATTACATAGAACTTGATATAGTAGAATGAAATTATGCATCATATGTATGAATGACTTATAATTAAATTTTAACTCAACTTTGTTGAGCTAGTTAAAATATGAATATTTATAACTAAGGATGATGATAATAACTACCAATACCAGAGTTACAACTATTTACATTTAAATAATAACAAACAAAAAAAAGAAAAATAATAGGTAAATGTAACCTAACTTAAAATCAAGTATGAACAATCAAAATTTAAGTAGGAAAAATAAAAAGCCAAATAAGAAAAACTTAATAAATAACATGAAATCAAGATATAAGTATTCAATATCCATGTGTACTATCAAGAGGTACTTGGAAAAACAAAACAAAGAACAAGACAAAATAACAAAACAAAAGACCAAGAAAGAATAAGAAGAAACAACAAAGGAAGAAAAAAAATAAAAGAAGAAACAAAACATGAATAAAAATTAAGTAAACACATACAAATAAGTGGGTTAGTCATAATGTTAATGTATTTTGAAAATAATTGTTTAGGCACATGTAGTATAGGTATTACTTTCTATAGTAGTGTAAAAAGAACAAAGGACATGAAGTTGCCCCAAAGTGATAGGGAAATAACATAGAAGAAAATGAATAAAAGGAAGAGGGTGGTGGAGCTGAATTTATATGTATAAGATAAGTTGATGCTACCTACATAGTTTCATGGATGTGAGATTCAAAATGGAATTCAAGCCAAATGTAGTTTTCCCAAGAAATGGGATAGAATAAAAATGATGATGAGAAAACATGATTAATCTTGTAGAATAAATATGGAAAATGGGATCACAAAGTGGAAAGAGCATTTAAATGAGAATGATCTTACAAAATGGAAAATGTGTGGGAGATTAGGATAAATAAAAGTGCAAGACAATGTTTTTGTTTATTTTATCGATAATTTTCTAATGTTTTTGTGTTTTTGGGATATGAAATAGTAATAAAATATGTAAAAAAGGTATAGGGGAGCTACCTAGCTAAGGAGATGGACATCCATAGGTAATAGTTCAAACAACAACTAAATTAAATATAATGGTCTATGATATCAAATCAACAAGAGCAAGATCCTACTAAGGCAACAATTCCCACCAAATAAAAAAAAAATAATAGAACAGTATGCAACCTGAGAGAACTTTGAAGAACCATCCAGTAGGCAAAAATCCTAAGCTAAAGCATTCACATTCACTTGTCTATAGAATAAGCTACAAAATATTATCCCCACTAAATGGCTTTGTATAACTAGCATTAGATATGTTCATAATGCTTATGAGTCATAATCAGGATCATAATTGGTCAAGAGATAAAATATGTTTAGGTTATAATGGCCTAGGGTATGAAAATAATCTGGTTCTAAATAGAATAGTCCATAATGAATATGGTCCAAAAGAGGATGGTCCCTAGTGGTATAAAATGCAGAAATATAAATGATCCAAAGTGCCAACGGTCCAAAGATTTAACTATCTAGAGTCATAAAAGAATATGGTTTTCATGATAACGGTCCAGGGTAGGTTAAAATGAATATGGTCTAACATGGGATGGTCTAGGATATAATGGTAGGATAAAATAACCACATCACAAGTTGCCCCCAAGTAAGGGATCTTGTAGACAATGGTTCAAAAGATGGCAAGCATAGAACCACTTGAGATGTATAATTTTCATGGGCTCTAGAATTTATTCACCACTTGAATTATCTAGGAAGTATGCCCCTAAACCATATCTTTTTATGATAACATAAGGGCCAATACAATTGGGTTGAAACTTGCACTATTTATTGAATTCAAAATTTGTGTTCTTATGGTTCTCTTTCAAGACCAAATCACTGAACTCAAACTCCCAAGGGAGGATGTGATTTTTGTATCTTCTATAAAATCTATTTTGATAGGCCTGTAAGTTTTCTAGGGCAGCCAAACACTTGACATCAAGAAGTTCTAGTTCTTGTGACTTTGAGATTCCATAATCCTGCTCATCTTCAATATTGTTTAAAGATACTCACAATGAAGGCAAATCGATCTCAGTTGGGATAATAGATTTTGTGACATGAACAAGGGAGTATGGAGTGGCTCCTATTAGGGTTCAATGACTAGTATGATAAGCCTAAAGGGTAGGAAAAATTTACAAGTGCCAATTATGGCCAGTGTCATTGACAAGCTTCTTTAAAATGACTACAATGGTTTTGTTTGACACCTTGGTTTGTCCAGTTACTTGTGGGTTATATGGTGTGGATTTCTTATGATTGAGTTTGAATTTTTCAAAAAGGTATTTAATATCTCTATATACAAATGATCCACCATTATTGGATATAATGCATTTTGAGGTGCCATATCGACATATGATATAACAATGTATAAACTTGGCAATTTGCCTACTGGTGATAGAAGTGAGAGGAATGGCCTCAATCCACTTATTAAAATACTTAGTAGAAGTTAAAATATGTTTATGGCCATCTAAATATGTTGGGTGTATTTTCTTGATGAGATTGAGGCCCCATGTAGAAAATGGCCATGGTGTAGTGATCGACTATAGTGATAAGGAAGGTGCATGTATCAAATTTACATGTCATTGACAAGGAACACACTTCCTCACATAAATGAAAGCATCTATATCCATCGTGGGCCAATAGTAACCTATTATAAGGAGATATTTAGTTAAGACTACACCATTGGTGTGGGCTTCACACATTCCTTCATGAACCTCTTTAAGTATTAGCTTAGATTCTCTGAGAGATAAATAATGACATAGTGTTCCATCATAGCCTTTGTGATAAATCATGTTTCTAAGGAGGTTATAACAAGATATGTGGTGAAGGAAAAGTTTTTGATGATTATTGGAAAGGTCAGGTGGAAAAACATGATCATGGAATTATAAAACTATTGAAACCAAGGCAATTTAGGTCGAGGATTAGGACCAATAATGTCAATACCCTTTTTAAATCTAGCAAGATATGATTAGCCTATAAAATATTTTCAATGAGAAATTGATACTCTTTAGCACTGATATTAATTTGTATCATGGACCCAATTATTGTCATTGTATTGGTAGATGTGTTATTCACCCTTGGTACTTGCTCATACTAAAGAGATTTAAAATGAGTCTTAAGATTATCAACAATCTAACTATAGGGTACAAGCTTGTCATCTCTAGTTTGATAATGATTAGTGGTCTAATTAATAATCAATTAGGAGTCACCATAGACCATTAAGTGTTGGATATCCCACTTTACAGGTTTAAGTCTTGCAACAAGTGCCTCATACTCGGCCATATTGTTGGTATAATGAAAATTGATGTGAAATGCTCTGGAAATTAAGTCCCTTTGTGGTGTAATCAAAAAAATACCATCTTTAGATCTATGAGAAGTAAAAGAACAATCAAAATATAGTTTCCATTATTTAGGTTCATGTTGTACTTCTTTTATTATCATAATAGAATCATTTGGAAAGTTGAATCTAAGTGGTTGAGTGTCTATAATAAGGGCTTATGCAATTTGATCAAGAATAACCTACACCTTAATATATTTCTAATTATTATACTCAACATAAAACTCACTTAAAATCATGACCACTTGGCCATACATCTTACAAGATCTGATTTATATAATAAAAATTTGAGAGGATCCAATTTAGCAATAATAATGGTTTTATTGTTTAGCATATAATGTCAAAACTTTTAGGAACCAAACACCATAGCTAAACATGCCTTCTCAATAGGTGCATAACTATGTTCATAATCAACCAATGTGAAGCTTAAATAATATACTATATGTTCTTTACCTTAATCATCATGTTGGGCCAAAAGTGCCCCTAATAAATGTTCAGTTGATAAAATGTAAAAAAATAATGGCTATCCAAGTGTTGATAGTCTAAAAACTATTAGGTTGGCCACATATGTTATGATCTTTACAAATGCTAAGTGACACTCTTTGTACCATTGAAACATGAACCCTTTCTTCAAGAGATGATTAAATGGGTGACACTTATTTGTCATTTAAGAAATGAACATGTGAATAGACTGAATATTTCCTTGTAGGCTTTAGAGTTGTTTAAGATTTGAAGGTGGAGGCATTTTAGCAATGGCCTTAACCTTATCAGGGTCAACTTCAATCCCTCTTTATCATATAATAAACCCTATAAACTTTATTGAATTGAGGCTAAAAACACACTTCTTAGGTTTTAGTTAGACTTTATACTCACAAAGTCTCTTAAATATTATTCATAGAATGTCAGGATATCTAACACATATTCCTAATTTAACTAAGATGTCATCAACATAGTCCTCAATAATATCAAGAATTATTTCATAGAAGATGACATTTATGGCATGCTAATAAGTGGATCTAGCATTATTCAAGACAAATGACATGACTTGATAACATAATCTTCCCCATGGGGTGGTGAATTTAGTCTTATGTTGATCTTCTTGGGCTATATTAATCTGATTGCATCTAGAAAATCCATCCATGAGGGATAACATCTCATACCCAAAAATAGAATTTAAAATCATGTCGATGTTGGGCAAAAGAAAATCATATTTATGGCATGATTTTTTGATATCTCTTAAATCATTACAAAGACCTATACCATGTGGATTTTTTATAACTAGAACTATATTTGATATCCATTCAGAATAGTTCAGTGGTCTAATTAAGCATGCTCCCAATAATTTCACCAATTTGGATTTTACCAAAAGAGCCCTATGTGGATGCATCTTCCTTGATTTTTATTTGATTGGCTTGGCATCTGGATGAACAACAAGTTGATGCACAACCAAACTAGGGTCTAAGTTTGGCATGTTTGAATATGCCCATGCAAAAAAATCAATAAAATCCATCAAAATGGATATAATGTGCTCTTGTTCTACTTTAATAAGGGAAGATCCAAGGTAAACAATTTTGGGATCCTTTTATGTTCCTAGGTTCACTTCAATAATGTTTTATACAAGAAGTGTATAACTATCTTCAAGAATATTAGGCAATGTGTGATCATGATTAGCTTGTTCTACTCCAATTTCATCTTTTTGTTCCTCTAAAAGATCTGGATAATGTGAGAAATTTGAATCCACTAAATTAAGTAATGGACAACAAGCAAAAATCTCAAGAAATTCAATAGTAATATGCTCAAAGATTTGTTATTGTTCTAATGTGATGCTAGTACAAGATATAGAGCTAGGACTTAATGGAGCTTGTGCATCCTTTGGAGATGAGCAAACCTTACCATCCAAGAGTACCTAAAATAGGTTTTCACTCAAGGTTTTATCTTTTTATTTACTTTTTCCCTAATCAATAATAACCTCTTAGAGGTTTTCACCTGAAGATCTTGATGTTTTAAGTTCTTCATGACCAAGAGATTTTTCCATCTCTCTAAAGTAGGTAGAAGGATCTAGACAAAAATCAAATCCTTGCTTATGATCACCAATGGGTAATCCATCTCTTAGGCCCATATAATCTAAAATTTATTCTTCATTCTAAAATTCATCAAAGTGTATGACTAAATTTTGATGGTCCCAATCAATGAGTTCAGGATGATAAAGGCATAGGGAACAATGAGGTGTTAAGGTCATAATGACATTTGAATCAAATAGGTCCATGTCATCAAGCTCATTAAAAATTCTATAATGGGATACCACATCATTTCTAAGAGTCTCATCACTAGTAAATTTATAAGAATCACTATCAAAATCCATGAGGTTACCCCCAAGTGGTATTAATCTGAGACCATGATTCAAATTAGGTATATCAGTTTATAAAGGTTCTAGAATTACTTATGCTTGTGGGCCAATCCTTTTCTTGTATAATCAAAATTATCCATAATCTAATTAGGGATAGGATATTTTGGATTTTGAAAACAATAAATAATGTTCTTAGATATAACCAATCTCCTTTAGTGAAATCCTCTCAATCCTATTTTGGTGAAGTAGTAGGTACAAATGCCATTGCTGGTTTCCTTGTTTATTTCTTCTATTTCCAAATTAAGTTGGGTCTAATAAGGCTTTTGGAAGGTTTGGGTTTACCAAATGTTTTTGGAGAATTTTAAAACTTGGAAACATGGAAGGCATCCTTGAGATGGTACATGAAAATTCCCACGTCTTCTATAACAACATATTTTACAAGAATTGCAGGAATGAATCAACCAAAGTGGATGCAACGTCACTAGGGTTGATATAATTGGATACTATTAGATGTGAAACTATTTACTTATTATTCTTTACAATGAATTTAGATCTAGAAAAATATTTATAATTATGATATTTAGCCTCTAGATGTTTGCAATATTGATAGAGTTGTAGATCAACATAAATAGCAACCTCAATCCCATCATGGGGAAACTTAAGTCATTGATGTAAGGTGGATGGAATGGATTGTACTTCATGGATCCAAGGATGACCAAGAATTATGTTATAAGGCAGCTCAATATCCACAATATGTAATAATGTGTGATGGAACATAGATCCAAAAATGATTGGCAAACAAATTATACCAGAAGATTCTCTCTCAACATTGTCATAAGCCTTTATGGTGATCAAATCTAGTTGAATGTCCTTTTCAGTGTAGCCCAATATCTATACTAGTCTGAGGGACACTATGTCCATCCCTAAACCATTATCTATAATAACCCACTTGATTTTATGGTTTTTAATTATGAACTAAATATACAAGGGGTTATTATGGCTCACACCAAGAGTGGACATGTCTTTTTGATCAAATGTGACCTATCAAAATGAAGAAAATTGTCCTACTAGTGTTTGGAACTATTCATAATTAATATTTTGGGGAGTAGTGGATTGTTGTAAAAGGTCATTCAAAATAGTTCTATGGAATTTAGATGTATGTAAAATATCTAAAATAGAAATCTATATAGGAGTTTTACTTAGTTGGTCTAATAGACTATAAGGATTTTCAGTAGTAGGGCAAGATGATTTAGCCTTGGATGGCACAATGTTTGGCTTTGGATCCAAAGTCACGATGTTCACATTGGGTTCAGTGGTATAAGAAGAGGGCAAAGGGCCCTGAAGAGTAACTCATGAGCATCTAGTTAATATTTCACAATCTAGAGGTGGTAAGGAGCCATTATAATTAGAAGATGAAGGCAAAGGGCCTTGGAGGGTGACTTATAGGCATCTAGTTATATTTGAGTAATTTTTCCTCAATAAGGAGCCATTATAATTAGAGGAATGATGAGGTCCAAAAATAGTAACACATGTGAATAGAGGTGAAATATAATTGCATGTTCTTGATGTAGTATTACTTGAAGGAGAGGGAGGTGACCCTATAAAAATGGGTCTAGTATTGCAAGGAGTACAAGATGGTTCATAGGTTTTAATAGTGACAGTGGCAATGTGGTTTGTAGAGATATATCCCATGGTATTCTTATATTCATAAGGTATGTTGTTGTAAGCCATGTTTTAAGCATGGGTATTATGATCTTAATTATGATCATGCTAGTTATGATTCTAAACTTGATTCTAATTTTGATTCTACCATTGATTTTTTCTTTGGTTTTGATTGTTCATTGGTGTTTGTTGATTATGTCAAGGGAATGGATCTTTGTAGATTTCCATATCCTTATTAGTGTTTTATGGAGAAAGTTTGATCTAAAATTATCCACTCTTAATCAAATATTTAATAATGTATCACAACTGAATGTTTCTATAAGCTCCATGGCCAACAACATGATGGAAGTTACAAAATTCATTTGCTTGATACCAATTGATTTTGGGTTGATCTTCAAGAAATGGCCTTGGTATAGTGTTGATGCTTCCATTTGCCTCACAAGTGCTCTTAGTGTTGAAGAACACTTCTCATTTTAAGATTCTAAGAATCCATGGCATGAGTTGTAGTTTGTGATAATTATAATTGCATATGATGGAATAGAAGTAGAGTAATGAAAGAGCTAACCACAAAATTTATATGATTTGTTGGTTGGGATCCACCTTGGTCTTGAATTTATATATATTTATTGTTGATGATAGATTATGATCAGAATTATAAATACAAACTATTCAAAATGAATGTTTATAGTGAAATCTAAGCTAAGGTGAATCATTAGAAAAATGGAAAAAGAGGAAAGGTAGGGCAGAAAGAACACAGGTGATTGCTAGTCTTAACCTGAAAAAAATGACAAAGTCCCCATTAAGCTGAGCATACATTGAACTATTTAATAATGTAAAATAGCATGAGCTCAAATTATATTACTACCTAGGCAAACTTCTAAGGAGAGTATGAAAGGCAAAAGTAAAAATCAACTTCACTTTATAGATTAGCTACAAAAATATAAATAACAAATGCACATCCAAATCCAGAGCAAATAAAATGAAATGAACTCAAATATTTTCAACTAATCTAGTTCAACAGATTAGAAACCTTGTAGCCAAAATATAGATCAACATTCAAGAGACCATTCAAATTCAAGGTATTGGCAAAAAATTGGGAGAAAGCTAATAACTATTAACACAACCACATAGACAATCTTTACAGAATTCTTTAGTTTAATTAATTTCTCCAAGTACATAACTTGTTCAAAAATAAAAAAATACTGCCTTTTATAGAATAATAAGGTAGTCTATCAGTCAGTCATGAGATATAAAAGATCCCAGAGACAAGGACAACTGTCCTTTTTACCAAGTTCCAACATACATTTGTTTTTTTCAAAATGGACTGACACATACGTCAATATGCTAACAAACTCATATATGTTTTTTCAATGAAATATTATATTTCAAGAAATGTCACAAAATTCTAAAAAATAGAATATTATTAACTATTTCGTGGTTTCTGTGTTGGTGAAGTCCCTTGTTGTTTGTACTCCTTGAAAAAATAATCGAGTATGGAAAAATAGTGAAATATGGCTTGGAGTCCAACTTTAAGTACTTGTAACTTTTGACGTGTAATATAAATTGATCTAAAATTTTGTGTATATAATCCCAACATAAATTTGAAAAAACCCATTTTACAATTTTGGTTGAATCCACAACACGTGAGAGATATGGCTTCATAAAAATACCTCATAGGCTCTTTTAGACCCAAAAAACTAGTCAAAATGCTTTGAAGGCCAACTTTGCATGCTTGTAACTTTTGATGTGCTATATCATATGGGCTAAAATAATAGTGAAAATTGTCCTTGTAAAAATGTGAACAAACCCATTTGACCAATTCATCTGAAGTTACAACACGTGAGAGATATGGCCTTGTCAATATGATCACTTGGATATATTTACACCTTGAAAAATTGACTCTAGAAAAATAGTAAAAAATACGTTGGAGGGCAACTTTCCACATCCATAAATTTTGATGTATTATGGTACATGAGCTCAAATTTAATGAACATGTTCCTTGCATGAGGGTTAACAAATCTATTTGACCATTTGTCCTAAAGATGCAATGCATGTGAGATATGGCCTTTTGAAAATGTTTATTAGGCTCTGTTTTCACTTCCATTTGACGTTCGCATGACCGTATTTGACATCTCGAAGACCATCAAATTTAATATTATGTATTTTTTACCTAGGTTTAAATTTGACATCCATGTGACCGTCATTTGACTTTTGTGTAACCATCATTGATGTCCCAAAGACCATCAAATTTAAGCTCGTATGGATTTTTACATGGGATTAAATTTGATGTTCACATGACCGACATCTATTTTTGGCCAACTTTACAATTTTTAATCTTGAAATGCATAACTCACCAAGGCACCAAATTTATAAGGAATAGACTTAATACCAAAAGGAACCAACCTATTAAACCAACTAGTCTTGAGAGCTTTCCAAATGCACTTATGAAATGTTGAAATGAGTCATTTTTCATGATTTTGCATGATGTTCATATACTTGTTAGGAAAATAGTCTAAAACTACTTGGGAGCTAACTTTGCATGCTTATAAATTTTGATGCACTATGCACATGAGCTCAAATTTGGAAGACATGTTATTTACATGAGGTTTAACAAATACATTTGACCATTTATTCTGAAGATATAGTGCATGATAGATATAGCTTCAAAACAATGCCTCCCAGGCTCTTTTAGACTCCCTAAAAAACATGGCTAAGTATGGAAAAATGATATATTTTATTTGAGAGACCAACTTTGAAGGCTAATAAATTTTGATACAACTATGTAGAGGACCTAAAACTTAGGGCATATAAACTTGGCATAAATGTGAACACATCCATATGATCAATTTTACTTGACCCATCCACATGTGGAAATGATGATGTCAGTAAAGAACCTACTCAAAAATTTTTGCCACTTGACCAAAATGTCTAGATGAACTTAATGAAAGACCAGATGAAAATTAAGCACTTCCTTACTTATTGCAAGCACTCTTGACACCCCATAGAGTCTCTATAACCTATCCATATCCTTTTGATCAATATTTATCAATGTTGTCTCCATGAAACCTATACTTTCCATTGATAGGGTGAATCATTAGTAAGATTAGATAAATTAAAGTTCAATAATGAAAAAAGAATAAACCATTTTATCAAAGAGGATGATATTCAGATTCCAATAACATTCAAACATGACAAATTTTTAGTGTTAAGGTTCAAATCATCTCAAGGGTCCCAATTTTCAATAAAATGGGGGGAATGTTGGCCTCAACAAATGATGACTTACAGAGGAAATATAGTAATATGTTAGAACTTAGAGACTCTAGTTTTGACAAATAAATAGGCCATCTATTCCACTTGATTAATGCTATCATTGAGACCAGTTCATGGTTAAGATAAGTTTTATGTATACAAAATTAGGATCAAACATTTAAAACATAGTTATGTAGTGTGTGTGCTTAAAATCCACTTACTGTTTACTATAGGATTCAAGAAGCAACTTCTAGGTTTCATGCCTTTAATCATTAACATCTGAATAGGATCATGTTTGGATATTCATTAAGAATCATGATTTTAGCTTAGGGAAGTCTTGGGCATTGCTATGCTTCCAGCCAAGCATCCATAGCCCTGACAGAGATGCCTTTGGTTTTTACTCATGGCCTTACTCCACTACCAACCAGGTGTCCATAGCCTCGGCGGAGATTACCTAAATCACCTTTACTTGGGAAGCTTTTGATTTTACAATAAGCTCTTATATTTTTATTTTTTAGATCATTTTTTTTGCTTCCATCAAAATTTGGGAACTTGGTTAGCCAGGTTTAGAGATTTGGTCAAGTGTTTGATTTTTAGACAATTGCCTTTGGATGTAACCTTTGTCTCAAGTAAAGATATTTATTTAGTGCAAGCATGGTTGTGTCTCAATAGGCCAACATTTCATTCCACACATGTAATTCTTCTTAAAATCAAGTTTAGGTCAAGATAATGTACAATTTCTTATGAAATATTTAACTTATTCATCAGTCTTTACCAGTTTTCCTAAATCATGACATCAAGCTTGTACTTCAAACTATGGTCAACATGAGTGTGAGGTTCATACCTTCATTCTTGAATCTTTTGGAATTTCAAACAAATTTGAATAATTTTGAGATAGGGTTGTCCCAAAAGGACTTATTAGGAGTAGGGAATAAAGCAACAAAAGAAAACACACAATAGGAAGAAACAAAGCAAGAAATAAAAAAGAAGTAAATAAATATATACATGCTTATGTACAAACAAGGGACAAAAAGGAAAAAAATAATATGAAAGAAACTAATATACACCCTATACTAACTTCAAAAAACACTTATCTCTGGGATCAAATATAAAATACTTACTTTGAACTTGAGTGTTTTTTGATGTCATCTTCCTATAGATAAGGGCATTTGTATGCTTATGTCTTCCAGATGGCATGACTTGATCTCCTATCAGCCTCTTCAGATTCATGGGTTAAAGATATGACTCTAAGACCTAATTATCTTCTTCTCAAATTATCCTACTTTTTAGGAGTGTCAGTTATACTTCATGATGCACTGTAAATAAAGATGCAATTTTCCTGTGTGAAGACTTTGATTCATTTAGCGAATGTTTTTTTTTCTCTCATCAGCAGCATCTATATTTCCTCTCCATGCATTAGAGCATGTTTCTCCATTATAGTGTATGTAAAACTCTTAAAATGAGCATAAAACACAGTCAACCTCACAGCCAAAGGCCTTACATAATAGAGGCATTATATCTTTAGGATCGGGTCTTTGTATTTTATCAGATCAGACTGTGTATATATATCATAGATAAACTCTATTTATTCAATAAATAGTCACACATACTCGTATATATCTTCCCTAATCCAACGTCCTTTCAAAATAGGAAAGCTCGAGTCTCTGTATATTTCAATACTATCTTGTTCGGCCTGTTTGTACAAATATCCATGTTATATCTCTTCCATGAATGAAATATATACAAATAGAAGAAAATATAATAATACCCGGCTTGAGTTTCTGTGTCTTCACATCAGATCACACTCGCCTATCTATCTTCCATCCTCAGCTCGGTCTGTGTGCTTGCTCAAATAGATAGTCATCTACCTACTATTCGATGAGTTCATCCCATACTGTATTCGAGACTCATACAGTGACACCTATATACTTGTAACTATCTTCCATCGCTATAAAGGCCATATCAAATAGAAGAAAAACATAAAAATCCAACTCATTTTGTGTATTCACATTCAGGACTGTGCATGTATTTGAAAGCCCTGCCACATACCCTGTTTAGGATTCTTACAACATTCAAAGTTCTTTAAGATCTCTTGGTCACATAATACTAGTTTCAATTTGTTCCCAACATACATCCAAGGGTTCCTCATGCAACAAGATAACCAATCTATGTCAATGTTCTATAGAGAACCATCATACACATACATAGGCCTGTCACTATTGAAACCAGAATTCTATAAAGGAAACCATAACATTATCATGGAAATCAAAACTCTATTCTTTCCTCTTCAAGTAGAAATACTTACAAATAATGTTCATTGATCAAAGACTTATGAAATCTTCCTAGACACATTCATGCCTATTCTTGGACTCCACTTGCAACTTCTCTTTCTCCTTCTTTTTACATCCTTTGAGATCCTCTCCTCTTCTTACATCTCTTCCCTTGAATGAGAGGTCCTTTCCTCTCTATCTTTCCTCTTCTCTACATTCCTCTCTCTTATGAAATCCAACATAATACATATATTACTCTTTTTGAAAGAGTCTCTTCTCCCCTATGCCCAACTTGGACACTAAGACCAACAAGAAAGATTTATAATCCAACCACTATACTAATTTGGAGAAGATTTATCTCAACTAATATCATACGGTTGAAATATTTCAACCACTCCCCTCATTTTCTCTTTAAGCCAAGATTGGCTTCCAACATGGGGATTCTCTCTTACCTAATTTTACCTTTTCACTTTTCACTTTTGACAATTACATTTACTCTCAAGGTAAAGGTTTGAAATCTAAACACAATTTGGAGGGAAAACAAGAATTTGAAGTTGAATTCAACTTCATGCTAGAACATCATTTGAATTTTCATGTTTGATGACCTCAACTAGTCCTCCATGAAGCTATTATAGATTCTCCTACATCATACTCTCCCTGTAGAAAAGATTTGAACCTTAGTTCAAATGAAATGCTTCCTCCATGCATTAGTCTATATTCCTAGATCCCAAGGTCTTGTTACCAATACCAATGCTTGACTTTGTCTGGAATAGTCTTTATCTTTCATTTTACTTTTCTTCCTCTTTAGATATGTCCTTCTCATTTCTTTCTCAGCTGCCATCTCCCGCTTCCATGCTTCTTCATCTTCATACATGTCTTCTAGATCTTCTTGTTTCATGAGCTTGTCCAATGACTCATGTATGTCATTCACTTTAGCAACCTTCATACCTACATACAAAACATTCAAAGCCACCTTAGAATCAAAATCTTTAGGCCATGAAGCCTCTTGGCTGCCTTCACATTCTTACTCCTTGATCAAAACTGTCTTGACATCTTTGCTTTGCTCTTGTCTTGTTTCACTCTTCCCAATGGTGTCTTCACCATGGCTTGTATCTTCATTCATCTTTCTTGAATAACCAAACAGCTCCTCCAACATTCTCAACTCTTTCTTTAGTAAGATCTCATCTATCTCACTATTCTCTTCATCAAACTTGGGTCCTTCTTTCTTAAGGATTACTTGTCCTTTACTAGCCTTACTCTTCATCTCATCCTTTCTTGGGCTGTCTTCATGCAAACCAACTTCTTCAATATACTCATAAATTTTTTTTGCAGTATCCTTACCTTGTGTCTCCTTGCTCTTTTCAGTCTCTGCTTGAAGCCATCTTGTTTGTTCTTTGTTTTCAATAAGGAATTGCTTTGCTACATACTCTCCCCTTTCCTCATCATCCATCCATTTGGAACTCTCTTCTTGCTGCATATTAGTCCACATAACCACTTTCCATTTTTCATTTCTCATGAAAAGATCATTAAAGGATTCAAAAACATCATCATAAACAATTTTTTTACCCTTTACCTTTTTGGTATACCTCTCAGGCATCCTGTCTTCATGGAATGCCTCTTCCATACTCACCATCTCACCTTCATTCTCTTGGTTGCTGGAATCACCTTCAATCCTCTTCCATTGACTTCTTGGTGTTGTTGCCTCAACACTCACATCTTCTCTCTTTGTCTTCTTAGGTACCCATACTTGTTTCTCCTTCTTATCATTTGTCTTCTCAAACCATATAGGCATCCTGCATCCATGCTCTTGTACCAACACTTCCTGTTGCTTGGGAGTTTGCTTCTTCCACCATTTAGGCATCACATATCCATGGTTAATTAGAAACTTCACCTTTCTCTTTGCTTCTCTAACATGCATATCAATAGTTTCATGCTTATAAGAATAAGAAAAATCAATTTTTGGATTCACCTTTACCTCCTTAATGGGCTGCTCCATTAGTTCTTTGACTTGCATAGCTTCTTGATTATTTGTACTTTCTTCTTCCTTTATACTTAGCTGTTATCTTGCCTCTTCTTAGCATTCAATGGCATCATGGAAGTCATCTTCATCTTCCATCTCTTCTCCTACTTGTATGGGTTCCTCAACACCTTCCTCATGCATTAACCAATACATCTCTTCTTCTTTATCAACAATAACAAACTTTTTATTTTCTCCTACACATTCACTTGTGTACTTTGTGTCTTCTCTTGCATCAAGCTCTTCATTATTCAAGGCCTTTCTTTTGACCTTCACAAGGCTACTCATACATGCAATTACCCACTCAAAGACAACATTAGATATAAAAACAAGAGACCACAAGGTCCCTATGAGTGTTCTCTTCACCAACACTCTTATCTTTTCAAGTGCTCTTCCTGGCACTTTATCTTTTCTTTCTTCTTTTCTCTTGTTCTCCACAATGAGAACATTTTTCACAATCTCTTCCTCCTTTTGTTTCTCACTTGGCAACCTTCTTATCTTCTTCAAGCTTCTATGGGCTTCTCTCTTCATGGCAATCTCATTTTTCCTTCTTCTCCTCTTCCTTAGGAGATCAATTGGCCACTTCATCCTCCTCCTCATTGGCCATACCCATGCTTTCCTATTTAACTGCATCTAAGACTCATATTCATTTTTAATCTTAGCTAACTCTCTCTTTAAACTATCAATCTCTTTATCAATTTCAATACTGTTCATACCTTTCTTCTTTTGGATGCTTGATTTCTTGTTAGTGCCCTCATGTACCTTGCTGCTCTACTCTTTTCTCAGTAATATTTCCATTTCTGAGATCTTCACCCAAGTCTTTTCCACCTTGGTCTCTTGATCCCTATAGGTCCATTTGTCTCACCCAAGCCTTTCTCCTTGACTGGTCTTTTGACAATCTCCTTGATCTCACCTAGGCCTTTTGCATCCTAGTCTTTTGATCCTAATTAATGGTTTTATTGAGCTTCACACTGAGTCAATGGTCTACAATATGACATTGCTTTAACCAAATATCAATAATTTCACATATCCAAGCTTACCTTGCTTTGGATCTTTCTCTTGATCATTCACTATGCTCTTCTTCTAGAGCTTCTCTTGGTTCTTCACTAGGATTTCCTTGGCTTCTTATCCTCTTAAGCCTCAATGGATTTTAAGCCTTCCATTTCACCTATTTGCTTCTCAAACACAATAAACTCAAATCAAATATCAAAGGTTACTCATATCTTTCCTCAACAGGGTCTTCTAGTGCTTTGTCTGGTTGATCCTTTTGCCAAATCTTGTCATAACTGCAACATCATTTAACAAATGCAACCATCCCAAAGATCACTTGCTCTGATACCAAAATTGATGCGCTGTAAATAAATATGCAATTTTCCTGTGTGAAGACTCTGATTCATTTAGCGAATGTTTTTTTTTCTCTCATCAGCAACATATATATTTCCTCTCCATGCATTCGAGCATGTTTCTCCATTAGAGTGTATGCAAAACTCTTAAAATGGGCATAATGATGATTAAGGAGAGTCTCTATCTTTTATCAGATCGCAACTCCTTTAAAAACCCTGTATAATAAAACACAGTCAACCTCACAGCCAAAGGCCTTACATAATAGAGGCATTGTATCTTTAGGCTTGGGTCTCTATATTTTACCAGATCAGACTCTGTATATATATCATATATAAACTCTATGTATTCAATATATAGTCACACTACCCATATATATCTTCCCTAATCCAACGTCTTTCAAAATAGGAAAGCTCAGGTCTCTATATATTTCAATACTGTCTTGTTCGGCCTGTCTGTATAGATATCCACGTTATATCTCTTCCATGAATAAAATCTATACAAATAGAAGAAAATATAATAATACCTAGCTCGAGTTTCTATGTCTTCACATCAGATCACACTCGCCTATCTATCTTCCATCCTCAGCTCGGTCTGTGTGCTTGCTCAAATAGATAGTCATCTACCTACTATTCAATGAGTTCCTCCCATACTGTATTCAAGACTCATACAACGACACCTATATACCTGTAACTATCTTCCATCACTAGAAAGGCCATATCAAATAGAATAAAAACATAAAAATCCAACTCAGGTTGTGTATTCACATTCAGGTCTGTGCGTGTATTTGAAAGCCCTGCCACATACCCTGTTTAGGATTCTTACAACATTCAAAGTTCTTTAAGATCTCTTGGTCACATGATACTAGTTTCAATTTGTTCCTGACATACATCCAAGGGTTCCTCGTGCAACAAGATAACCAATATTTTTCAATGTTCTATAGAGAACCATCATACACATACACATGCCTGTCACTATTGAAACTAGAATTCTATAAAGGAAACCATAACATTATCATGGAAATCAAAACTCTGTTCTTTCCTCTTCAAGTATAAATACTTACAAATAATGTTCATTGATCAAAGACTTATGAAACCTTCATAGACACATCCATGCCTATTCTTGGACTCCACTTGCAACTTCTCTTTCTCCTTCTTTTTACATCCTTTGAGATCCTCTCCTCTTCTTACATCTCTTTCCTTGAATGAGAGGTCCTTTCCTCTCTATCTTTCCTCTTCTCTACATTCCTCTCTCTTATAAAATCTAACATAATACATATATTACTCTTTTTGAAAGAGTCTCTTCTCCCCTACGCCCAACTTGGGCACTAAGACCAACAAGAAAGATTTACAATCCAACCACTATACAAATTTGGAGAAGATTTATCTCAACTAATATCGTACGGTTGAAAGATTTCAACCACTCCCCTCATTTTCTATTTAAGCCAAGATTGGCTTCCAACATGGGGATTCTCTCTTACCTAATTTTACCTTTTCACTTTTCACTTTTGACAATTACATTTACTCTCGAGGTAAAGGTTTGAAATCTAAACACAATTTGGAGGGAAAACAAGAATTTGAAGTTGAATTCAACTTCACGCTAGAACATCATTTGAATTTGAATGTTTGATGACCTCAACTAGTCCTCCATAAAGCTATTGTAGATGGTCCTACATCACTTCATCCATAGATGGGTATTGGACCATATCATCTTCGCTCAATAATGGTAGCTCAGCTTGAATTTTCAAATTGATGTCTTCATTAGGTTCTTTATGAGGTGGAAGTGGACTACCAATATTTACACAAAAATCTTCTAATTAATCCCAAAAGGCATCTTCATCTTGATTAACTGAATGATGTCCATATAAAATCTCATCATGAGAAACATGTTGGTCCCATATTGTAGGCCTCTTAATAAAGTCATATGACAATTCTTGATTTATATTACATGTCTCATCTTCAGTGAAGAAAGGCAAATCTGATACCCAATCAAGATTCAGATTGTCTTGGTTTGATTCCTCCCAAATAATATCATCTTCTGGGAGCTTTAGATCATTGGTAAAATTCTTAGATGAAGCATCCATGTGTTGTCCCATTTTATCATCTATTATCTCTAGTTCCTTGATCCCATTTAGAAAATCATAATATGACTATTGCCAATGATCATCCTCTTTAAGGGTATTCTCTATTTCATAAATAAAATTATGTGGGTTGCCTCCATGATTGCCTTCTAAAGAAAGATCATCTTGTATTTGATTAATATCCACTTCCAATAACTCTTCTTCTTCATCTACAAGCGTATAAATGATGACATCTTGTTCATCTTCAATTGTAATTTTTTTTACATTTTCAAGATTGTAAATTGTCTTAAATGCAATTTCTTTAATTGGCTCATATTTGTCTTCATCTCCATCATTAAATGAAATATCAATAGCTTGTATGAAACCTTGAGATGCTCCTACAAACATAGATGCCCCTATAGTAAAGTCTTGATTACGCATAATTTTAAGGGTTTTAGAAATATTGCAATGATCAACCAAAATAATATCATTGAAACTCATGTGTATGTCTTGAGACAATACATGATTACTGCTATAAAACTCATCTAGAATCTTATCCAACCTTTGACAAGCATAATTTCTGTCATAACTTTCCCTTATATTTCCTACTTATTTTTGCAACTGCAAAAAATTAGTGCTTAGTTTTTGGATCATTTTTAATATCAAGTCATTTGAATTTTTTGGTGTCTTAGGCTCATGAATTGGATCATTATTATTGGCTATGGGCATTGAAGCTCTATGATTTTGTAGATGAAATCCACTTACATTGTTATTCAGGAATTCTAGTTTTTGGGCAAGATATGTATGAATTAAGGGGAAATGGTTCTAAACAAGTGTTAAAGTAGACATATTAGGGATGACATTCTAGATGGGCCAATTCAAATTGATATTAGGCATAAAATATGCCATCTGACCCTGGGGTTGAATTTGGTCATTAATGACTATAGTTTCAAAATAGGCTTGGGTCAATGTGTTTATGACTAGAAGAGATCTTTTTAGGAACATAGAGGTCAAGGAATCTATAACATCCTTATAAATATCTAAGGCTAAAGCCTCTTTAGGTCTATAAGGAGCTATAGTTTTGCTAAACATATTTTGGAACCTAGCATTAAAGGATCTAATGGTTTCATTAATATCCTTTCTAATGGTGATGAACTAATGATACAAAATGCATGAACTAACAATTTTGCCAAATTGATCAATGAAAATATTGTTAAAATCATTCAAGCTATTAATGCAATCCTATGGAAGGTTAAGAAACCATTCATAATCAACATCTTTAAAATTAAATATAAATAATCTACAGGGTACATCTTCATGAATTACATTTAGCAATTTTAAAGCAGCTTTGAATGACTTAATATGTTCTTCAGCAGTAATAATATTATTTAGGTTGAAAGAAGGCAAATACCTTTCTAGATTTTGAGGAAGATCATGCACTATACCTGGTATATTGATTGAAGATCCACCTAACCTAGCCATACCTTGAACACATGAGTACCCTAAGCTGGTGAGGTAGATTGGAAGCTTGAATATTTTTACTCACCTCAGTCGTGCTTTGGATAATTTTAGATCAAAGACTAAATATCCTATTTAAAATATGATGTGTCAAGTAAATCTTTATAAATAACAAAGATCAAAATTGCTTATTAAGCTAATTTTGTAAAGATACATATAAATAATAATAAAGGGCATCAAATTTTATCTAGGCTAGCCAAAAAATATTCTCAATTATGTAAATATGGTTAATATTTACAATCTTAAGTTCAAATGAACCTAGATTTTTGAAAGATATATCAATATTTGATCAAAATAAGCAATCCTAACCTCAAATACTTCAAATTTTTAAATCTTAAGCTATCCTTACCAAAACTTACCATATATCTTCAAATAATAACAATCTTTGTCTACATAAGCACAAAGATCAGTCTGAAACCATGAAGACTAATGACCTTTACACAAATGAGTAAATAATTACAAAAATATGTAAAGAATAGATCAATATTTGATCAAAACACATTAAAACTAGAAAAGATCCTATAATTTCAAAAAGCTTTAGGCCCTCTTTTTGATGCCAGCATAGTTACTCATGTTGATGTTTCTATTTGTCTCATAGGTGCTCTTAGTGTTGAAGAACACTTCTCATTTTAAGATTCTGAGAATCCATGACATAAGTTTTAATTTATGATAATTCTAATTGTCTATGATGGAATAGAAGTAGATTAATGCAAGATTTGCCCACAATATTTATATAATTTGGTGGTCGGGAGCCACCTTGGTTATATCTTTGTTGTTGATGATGGATTATGATCAAAATTCTAACTACAAACTATTTTAAATGAATATTTACAATTAAATCTAAGCTAAGGTGAATCATTAAAAAAATGGTTAAAAGAGGAAAGGTAGGGCATAAAGAACATGGGTGATTGCTAGTCTTTACTTGGAACAAAATGATAAAGTCTCCATTAAGCTGAACATACATTGAACCAATTAATAATGTAAAATAACATCAGCTCTAATTTCATTACTAACTAGGAAAATTTCTAAGGAAAGTATGAAAGGCATAAGTAAAGATAAAATTCACTTTATATATTAGCTACTAAAATTTAAATAACAAATGCACATCCAAATCCAGAGCAAATAAAATGAAGTGAACTCAAATATTTTCAACTAATATAGTTCAACACAGATTAACAACCTTGCAGCCAAAATATAGCTCAACATTCAAGAGACCATTAAAATTCAAGGCATTGAAAAATAATTGAGAGAAAGATAATAACTATTAACATAGCCACACAAACAATCTTTGCAAAATTCTTTGGCTGAATTAATTGCTCCAAGTATACAATTTGCTCAAAATTTCCCCTTTTTAAAAATAAAAAAATACTATCTTGCATAGAAGAACAAAGAAGTATACCATTCAGTCATAAGATATAAAATATCATACTAATAAAGATAGTTATCCTTTTTACCAAGTTCCAACATATATTTGTTTTTTCAAAGTGGACTGACACATAGGCCAATATGCTAACAAACTTGCATATGCCTTTTCACTGAAATATTTTATTTCAAAAAATGTGACAAAATTATACAAAATAGAATATTATTAACTAGCTAGTGGTCTCTATGTTGGTGAAGTCCCTTGCTACTACTTGCACTCAAAACAATGAGTAGGTATGAAAAAATAGTGAAATATGGTCTAGAGGCCAACTTTAGGTCTTCTTAACTTTTGATGTGTAGTAGAAAGTGAGCTAAAATTTGGTGTATATGATTCTAACATAAATGTCAAAAATCCCATTTGACTATTTTAGCTTCAACCATAACATGTAAGAGATATAGCTTCATGAAAATACCTGACAAGCTCTTTTGGACCCAGAAAACTAGTCAAAATGCTTTGAAGGTCAACTTTGCATGCTTGTAAATTTTGATGCGCTATATCACATGAGCTAAAACTCAATGAAAATGGTATTTTTAAAAATGTGAATAAACCCATTTTACTATTTCATCTGAAGTTGTAACACATGAGAGATATGGCCTTGCCAATATGCTCACTCAGATATATTTGCACCCTGAAAATTAGCAAAGTTTGGAAAAATAGTAGAAAATGCATTGGAGGAAAAATTTCTACATCCATAAATTTTGATGAATTATGGTGTATGAGCTCAAATTTAGTGAACATATTCCTTGCATGAGGGTTAACAAACCCATTTGGCCATTTGTCCTATATATGAAGTGTATATGAGATATGACCTCTTGAAAATGCCTATTAGGCTCTATTTTTACTTCCATTTGATGTTCACACGACCGTATTTGACATCTCAAAGACCATCAAATTTAATATCATGTATTTTTTTCTAGCATTAAATTTGACATCTACTCAACTATCATTTGAGGTCCATGTGACTGTCATTAACGTTCTGAAGACCATCAAATTTAAGCTAATATGTATTTTTACATGGTATTAAATTTGACATCTATGTGATCATCATCTGTTTTTGGCCAACTTTTCAATTTTTTATCTTGAATTTCAAAAGTCACCAAGGCATCAAATTTGCAAGGAATAGACTTAATACCAAAAGGAACAAACCTACTAAACTCATTGATCCTGAGAGCTTTCCAAATACACCTATTAAATGAGTCTTTTTTCATGATTTTGCATGATGTTCATATACTTGTCAGGGAAATAGGCTAAAACTACTTAGAAGCCAACTTTGTATGCTAATAAATTTTGATGCACTATGTTGCATGAGCTCAAATTTGGTGAATGTGTTTCTTACATGAGGCTTAAAAAACTCATTTGACCATTTGTCCTAAAGATGTATCATATGAGATATATGGCTTCATGAAAATACCTACTAGGGTCTTTTGGATTCCTTGAAAAAATGGCCTATGGGAAAATGACAGATTTTGTTTGAGAGACCAACTTTGAAGGCTAATAAATTTTGATGCGACTATGTGAAGGACTTAAAACTTGGGGCATATAAACTTGGCACAAATGTGAACACACCCATATAACCAATTTTACTTGACCCATCCACATGTGGAAATGATGATGTCAACAAAGTACCTACTCAAATTTTTCTACCACTTGATCAGAATGTCTAGATGAACATAATGAAGGACCATATGTCTAGATGAACATATTGAAAGACCAGATGAAAACCAAGCCCTTCCATACTTACTCCAAACACTCTTGATACCCCATAGAGTCTTTATAACCTATCCATAGCCTTTTGATCAATATTTATCAATGTTATCTCCATGAAACCTATACTTTTCATTCACATGGCAAATCATTAGTAAGATTAGGTAAATTAAAGTTTAATAATGAAAAGAGAATAATCCATTTTATCAAATAAGATGATATTCAAATTCCAATAACATTTAAACTTGCTAAATTTTCAGTGTTAAGGTTCAAAGCATCTTAAAGGTCCCAAATTTTAAAAAAATGGGGGGGGGGGGTATGTTGGCCTCAACATATAGGCCATACAATCAAATTTGTTGTAATGAGATTTTGGAACACTACCTCAATAGGCTCTCCCATTTTGCTAAAGACTCTAAAATTGTTATTTAATACCTTCCGTAGAGGGACTCTTTATAAAGTTTTTGGTGGATTAGGTGGAGCTAATTGCACATTTAGAGCTGACAGAGCTTGCACTGTTTCTACATGTCTTGATTTAGTTACTCCATTTTTGACCATGTTCTTGTTGAAACCCTAAGATTTATTTATTGTAACTATCTCACTAGGATTTTGGTTCTGATTTGATATTTTACTCTATGAATTAATCTTGACAAGGCCTTTTTTAATAAACACCTTCTCAATCTGCACACCCTTGTCTATAATTTATTCAAATGTCTTTACATAAGCAAGATGTAAATTGTGTGCTACTTTAGGGTGTAAATTTTGTGCAAAAATTTTAGCCAATTTTTTGTCTATAAAATTATGTTAAAATCATTTAACTAATGCTCTCCATCACTGTAGATATGATGTGAAACTTTTTGCATCTTGTTATTTGGATTTGCACAAGTAAATAACTATCAATTCATGTTCAATATTATAAGAGAAATGGTTGATGAATTTTTTAGATAGATTGTTCCATTCTACAACTGATCCCTTGGGTAACTTAAAAATCCAGTCTAAAGCTTATCCTACTAAACTTCATAGAAATAACTGAAGAAAATAAATACTGTTGTAAGCTACCTCTTGGCATAATATAAAAATTCTTGAATATGTTCACAAGGGTCACCCTTTCCTTTGTATTTGTCAAATTTGGGTGCCTCAAAATAAGGTAGAAAGGGGACTTGAAGAATACTCAAATTGAATGGATATTAACATATCTAATCAAATTTTTACTTCTTGATTATGTTTCCTATCTCTAATCATGACACAATTTCTTTCATCAAATTCCACTCTTGCATGTTAAGTGCATTTGTAGGCAGAATATGATTTTGTTGGGGTGGTATGTTCCCCTATTACATGGATTTATTGGGGATATACACCCTACAATCCACAACTTTGTTTTGATTTATTCCTTGAGTCAAGTAATTGAGCCATTAATTTCTAGGTTGATTAACATTCCCTAAAGTCAGTCATCTTGATTTATACATGTTCTGTTGATTTTGGATAGTTCATGGTCTATTCACCAAGGTATGTGTTGGTTGAGATGAACTAGACAAATTATTTTGAATAATTTCCTCAATACACACTGAATGTTTTCGTCCTTGATTCTGCAAAGGAACAAGAGGTTCTTAATGATTTAAAAATGTATGTTCCATATATAGAGAAGCATGTTACATAACCTCTTTATACTTAGGTTGTTTAATTGAGACATATTGATCTATCATAGGTGTGTTCTCAACTAAATTTTTTTGCTTTATTTCTACCACATTCCCTTGCTCCTTGTAAGCATCATTGTGTATAGAAGTGGTAACCAAAGAGTTGGTCAAGTCCATAATAAGTTGGTCTGCATATCATTGAATTATCTTTTTGATCTTGGTAACAAGATCTTGATCATTAGGGGTTGAATATAATATCACTTCCTTTCCTTTGGTAGAAGACACAATATTTATTTTTTTAATGTAAGGGATTTTTCTCATTATTGTTCTTCTACCCTAACTAAGGTATGTAATTGTTTCATAGAAAAGCTTAATTGCAATCTAGCTCCTGATTCAATAAACCATAGGAGTGCTTCATCTTTGTCCTCTAGTTTGATGTGCAAATTAATCTTTCTCAGATCTTATAGTTATGAGAATGTACTCAAATACCACATAATTATCTTATCCATCATAAAAGTGTTCTTCCTCATAGCTAGGGAAGTAAGGGACCCCACTACAAGTGTACATTTGTATCATGTCTAAAAGGTTGTTCTCTAAATTTTTTAAGATTTGAAAAATGTTTTTCAAACATTAACAAGGTGTGTTTTGATTTTCTCCAAACAAGTGACAAGGTAATAAAGAGACTATTATAAAAAGGAAGGTGGTGTAGTACCACACAATTATAAGAAATGGTTCATGAAATTACTTAAATTTGGTGGGTTGAAATCATTAAATCAGAAGAGGGTATGCTAACTCAAATACCTATAGTGTAAACTAGTACACCAAATGTAGGTTTAGATATACATCAATACCATAAAAGCTAGTTTAACTTTGACGAGTTGATAATAAAAAATTAGAAGAGATTCTTTCTGATTAGAAAACTAACAATGTGAACTAAGAAACTCAAGATGTGAAAACATGTAAGAATTACAAAGTATAAAACTAAAACCAAATGGGCAACACAATGTCACCACATGGTAATAGGGAGTAGAATAAAATGTGTTCTAGAACTTAGAGTGTGAGCAATATGCAAGATAACCTAAGTTTTAGAATCAAATGATGATGAGTTTATAAATAACCTTAAACATAAATGGGAAATCATACCCAAGTTAACTCAAACCAAGTGTAAATGGTAAACCAATTAACACATTGGCCTAGAACTTAGAAAGGTGAGATTATGAATTTGAATTAAAAAGTGAAGGACTTAAATATTTTTTTGGAAAATGGTTTAGACTCAAATGGGTAGCATAACAATGTTATTTTGGATAAAACAAACATAATGTTTGACATGAGGATTTAAACAAGGTAAAATATGATTTTGATTTGACTAGCATAATGCCTCCTTGTTCAAATAAAATGGTGGATAACAAATGTGTTTGTTTGAGATTTTTTGTTTACAAACAAGTTTTAGACTCAAATCAAGACCAAGTAAACAAAGGATGAAAAAAACTAAATACAATTAAGTAAATCATCTTAAGCCCTAAACTAAAAAGGTTGTTTTTTATTTCTGAAATATATCTATATACATGCTCTTGGGAGGATTTTAAGTGTCAATCTAAAAATAAAAATGCATGTGGTAGGTTTTTTACACCCCCTTCTCCCAAGAGATTATATGGTGACATGGACCTTCAGGTTACCCTCCTTACATCAACAATATGTCTGCAGTAAGTAGGGTTATTCTAAAACTTAATGTTTTGACCATATAGATGGTCCCAAGTATGATTAACACTATAGATGCCTCACATCAATTGAGTTCATACCGGTTAACTTAATATTCAAGGGTTTATTATTTTGCATAGTGATTACATCTATGTACTACTTAGTGTAATCCCTTGGTTAACCATACCTGAATCAGGTTTTCATTACAAAAAGAGAGGTTAACCTCTCAACCTACTAGCTCTCATAGTATATGTGCCTTAATTTATATACCCCACCATGGAGTGGGGTTGAAATAATGCCAAGAGATGAAACCCGAGGTGAAATCTTCCCTAAAGAACTAATGAAGAAGCTAAAAACTCCCCCTCATAAGCCAAGTTGTATAAAAAAACTAAGTAAAAATAATTTAAATATTGTGTTTAGATCACCCAAACCATATAAGTTTTAGGGAGATCCTCAACAACTTTCTTTTCATGTCTTGGACAAAGGCACAAATTGTAAGGAAAAGTCACTTTTGGTCATCCGAGTTCCCTAAAGGGGATGGGAGGAGAGCATACATGCACTCTTAGTTTTGCACAAAAAATAAACAAGTAATAAATTTTATTGCATAAGACAAACACTTTTAAAAAAAATTAAATTTAAGTGAGTGTAAATTTTATGAACCAAAAATGAAGTGTTTGATGAAGTTTTTGACCCCTTGGCCTTAGTTTTAAACTTTGAAAATGTTTCACAAAAAAACTTAACTTAAAAGCATATAGGTTCCTTTTAAACACCAAAGGGGAAGTTCAAGACTTAATCATGCTTACATTTGTCACTTTTTCATGTGTGTGACCTAAAAATGTTAGAGGGTTTCATTTTAATTTAAAGCAAAATTTTAAATGAAATAAACATGTTTTGAAAACTTGTTCATGGGTTCTTTATTTTTCTTACACAGAGACTAACATCGGTCAATAGTGACCAATGCCAATTACAATAAGATCAATGATGGTTATAAACAAACCAATGTTGATTGATAAAAAATGATGTTGGTTACCTGTGAAACCTTAGGGAAAAAATGTTTTGACAAAAAAAAATTGTTATCCTAGGGTTAGTACAAAATCTCCATCAAATCTCTTAATAAAAATAGTTAGATCAAGCATTAGTCAAGAAAAACTCAATAAAAATGTATAAGAGCATAACTAGCTAAGATAACTCTTTCAACAGAGTTTGGAAAATGATAATTAAGATCTATTAAAAGAAAAGATACATAATACCTTTCCAAGAGCATTCCATCACCCAATTGCAGCTCAAAACATGATTTTCCCCTTGATTTGGAAGTCAATTCTATGCCAATGATGCAAGGCAAAGATCCTCCATCATCTTTTGTGAACCAATGAAACTAGGATCATGATATTTGAATCAATGTTGTGCCTATCTTAAAGCTATCCCATTGAAAATTAATCATAATAAACATCACACACAAGAAAGGTTGTGGAGAATTTTTTTTCATAATAAGTTTACACAAATTAAGCTTAAAAATGGTGGTCTTAGCCCTCATATTTATAGTTTTTTAAATTTTATCATGATCAATCATGACCATCCATATTGAGATCAAGATGTGTGTCCATTAATTATTCCAATATTATATAATTAATCCATAAATATCCTCATAAATATTTGTAAGGGGTATTAAAGAGGCATGGGAGACCTTAAACCTGATATTTGTTGTATTTATGGCTTATGTATGCCACCACATAGATGATGTCATTTGATGATGTAGATATTAGGATTCAATTTCCAATTAAAAAATATTCAATAACTTCCATGGATTTTTCACTTAAGCTCATAATTTGGATTATTTTGTCTAAGTGAGATTAATCAAAATTTATGCAATTCTTTGGAAATTGGTTGCACACGATTAATCAAATTGGTCTGAATGTCATATTACTAGGTTGTAATTTTACCTAAGTGGAATTATAGGGCGATGTTAGTTGTGTAAAAAATAATATCCCATTATGATGTTGTCAACACAAAATAACACATGCACATGTCGTGTGCTTCCAAATTAGAAGAGTTCAATGATTTAGGGCACCAAAATGCATTTTCATCATTTTGACTCAAAATAATTTTATAAAATTTAATAATCACATAAAATGCATTTCCATATTTAGGGATACATTAGCCTAAATTGGCACTTGTAAACAATAAGCTCAAACCATTTAGTGCATTTAAGTTATTTTGGCCTAACTTGTGCATTTTCATAAATTTCGAGTAATATTGACAATTTGAACACAATGGTATTAGGAATGGGATATATATAGGAGGAAGAGGCCCTAAAGATTCCATATACCTATATTATGGTCTTATATTGATAATAAAAATAATATCCTATGGGGGTAAGTGACTGTCTAATATCACTTTAGAACTAAGGCATGACTATTTCATTGATGGCCATGTATACCACCAGGTAGAATGATTCAAAGATCTCCCAAATGTGATTTCTATAGTTATGTCGATATATCTTACATAAAAATACATGCAACACAACACCCATTAGAGTCTATAGTGGTAACATAGAAGATTTGAACACAAAGATAACAAAAATAATGTCCACCAGGTAATTCATCATGTAGAAGTTACCACCATCCTAGGATTCCTTGATGTAGTGAACTAGCCAAAAATTGACAGTGCTCATGAGGTTTAGGATCTCCTATAATTTAAGGATGATGTTGAGTAGGGGTACCTAGAGAATATTTATGTGAACATAGTCACCTACCCTAAACAAATTATTCAACAAGATCATCTTGACATGAACCCCTTCCCAAATGGTACAGATAGTTTAGAAATTGATGATCTCCATGTTAACCCACTTGACATTAGCATTAACTATCTAATCCTATACAAATTAATATATATCATGGGTTTTAGCCCTTTTTCTATAGTTTAATTATCATATATGATCATGTAATATGAAATATTATGATATGATTTGAATATAACCCCAAAAATGTTTACAATTCTATGTTTAGAACCCTTAGAGTACACTATATTTATGGTAGTGTCGTGCAATTGATTGGAGGTGAGAAGTATATTTCCAAAGAGTTTAGAACATGGTAAAACCTCTTGTTTGACTATGGCCGTGTGAAATAAACACCTCTCAAATGCCCTAAAGTCATCCAAGAACTCTAATTCATCTTCATCATCATTAGAGGTGGGTTTATGCATAGCTTAAATCATTCTAAACATTGCATTGTAATGTTTAAATTGGGTCAAGTCTGTAGGAAGGTGGTATCCATATACTCAGGCTTAATATTATGGTTGGAATATGAAGTAGCCATGGTGAAAAGGTTAATCTCGATAGAAATGAAATATAAGGAGGGCATGAATAACATAAGAATGAGATAAAAAAGAGGAGATGAACTCTATAAAATTGGTAGTAATAATAATAAATCAACTGATCTTTAGGCACTAGTACAACCACATGAAGATATTTTAAATTAATGGCATTTAATGCCCATATTATGAAAATTTGAAATTGAGCTAGTGGTAAAATATACCCAATAGTTCCCATATTTGGCATTAATTTAATAATTTCAAATATATGCTCCCCACTAGATTTGGTGGTTGTGATGACACATTTTAAATTATCTAATTGGGGCCCAAATTCCCATTTAATTAATGTAAGAAGTATGGTAGGCACATGTATATCTTAACCCTATGTTACCCTAGGTAGATTCATCATGTGCCACATGTCTATCACTAGTTGGTTTTATTTGTAATGGAGGCCACCTAAGTGCATCCATGTATCACACTTTTCATGTTGGAGAGTTAAAACTAACCACTTGGTGTAGTGAGGTGACATGTAGTGTACTTTAATTTGATTTTGATTTTGACTATACCTCATTATCAATATATTAGGGTACCCTATAATTTATCTATGATATTTATGAATATGCCAGGTGGCATCTTCTCATTGGTCAAGATCTCTCAAGATCTGATGCTTCTTATAGGTCTAAGAGATTGACACTTTTAAAAATTGAGTGGTCTCATTGGTCAGGCTCTCCTAGGATTTGACACTTATATTAGGTCCAAGAGACTAACACTTATGGTAGTTAAATGGTCTCATTTGTCAAGATCTGATAAGATTTGACACCTCTAATAGGTTTGATATTAGGATACTTCTTATAGTTGAATGGTCTCATTGGTCAAGTAATCCTAGAATCTGACACTTATGACATGTCTAGGAGATTATAAATTTTGAAACCTAATAGGTATCACTAGTTTGGTTCTCCTAGGATTCAAAACTTTTTAAAATTCCAAGATATTGACATTTATGATAGCAAGACTATCACATTGGTTGGGCTCTCTTAGGATCCAAAAATTCTAATAGGTCTAGGAGACTCCCAATTTTTATATCCAAGGAGTCTCATTGGTTGGGAAATCTTATGATATTTTATGAATAAATAAGTTAAAATAAAGGCCACATAATAAATTAAATTCTCACCTACCTGTCATTTAAGATTTATGAAACATTTAATATGACTTTGAGAGACTAAGACTTCAGGATAATTTTATGAAAAAACATAGTTAACACGAAACAAATTCTAAGTATGAAAACTCCTTGTTAATTTAGAAAACAGTACTAGACTATATTTATACCCAAAATACTATAAGGATCTTCAACAAATACTAACTTGTCATCACAAACATCGTGAAAATTTTGGCAGATCAAGGCAAAATAGAGGTTTGAGGTTTCACAAGGTCCAAGGGTAACTGGAAAGGGATTGAAACTATGACAAATATTTGAGTTGAGCATTGGGTCCTCCCACTCCTATAAATAAAGGGGTCATGTTGGCCATAAAACATTCCTTGAGTGTTTATTGATTATAGGGCATGTCTAGTTTAGGTAGTCGTTAATATTTATCAAATCCTACACTAGATACACATTCCATTGGTTTTTTGATATTTTTTGGTGAAATATATCATTATTTCATGCACCTAATATAAAAAAAATTAAATACTAAGTCAATTAAATGAAATACCTTTGAATTAATTGTTGATTTATTCAATTTGATGAATTTGATAAATAACAAGTCATCTTTGTATTCTCTCCCATTGAGAGTCAAATTTTATTCATCCTTATATGGTTGAATAACTTTATCCTCTACATAGATGGCTGAATATTGATGAAATTCATTGTTAAAATAAATTGGATTTAACTTTGTATTTTTAACTCTAGCTTAGTCTTGAAACAAAATAATGAGAGATCTAATTCTTGATACTTGATATCCATTATTAATTTTACTGAGCTTTGTGTTCAACTTGAAAATTAGGGATTTTGTTTTCTATAGATATCTAGATAACAATTCAAAAGTTATCATATTGGAAAATGTAATTCAATTTGATTTTGGAACATACCATATATCCCAGTTTATAACATCAAACTCATTTCTTTAATTCTCCATTTGTGAGAATTAATTGGTGTATAATGGTCCATGTAAACTATCTTACTTATTTGAATTTTATTTTTATGTCATAAGATTTCATGGGGATTTCTTTGACATGTGTCAATTTGTCACTTATTTTGATTGATTAGTCATCCCTTTAAGTTTTAACATGTTTGTTTTCCTTTTAAAATGGTCATTATGTCACTTAATCATAATATATATACCTTATTATTTATAGCTAATCATGTTCATAAGACACATGGTGGCCTTTAAAATTATCAATTAAATATGTCTTTTAATTAGTATCTAAAATATTTTAGTGTAAATAGTTGGGAAGTGATGCCACATGGTGATTGATTATGTACTATATGGATATGTGGAGTAAGTAATGAATGACAATTCTTAATTGGTTGTGATACAATGGACATGTGGAAAAATAAATGAATGAGATGTGGTAGGTGACTATGTATTTGGATAAAATGTGGCAGTTTATCACTTCATCACTTGGTATGTGTATTTATATGCTATAATTTTGGTTACAGGCTTCTTTAAAACAAGATGATGACACATGGCATGATCTTGCTCAATCATCTAGTTGCATTTCTTAATAAATTATCCTTTGGGTTAAATTTTACTATAAAATGAGATGCTGATACGTGGATAAATATCATTGAGTTAGCTAGTCACTAACATATAATAACTAGAACTATTAGTAAAGAGATGTGATGATGTAAGATGAATATGCATGTCAAAATTTCACTTGGTCACTTTTTCTCATGACAACCATTTTTACAAAACTTATGATGAACCAAGATGGTGCCCTATGGAATGATATCATGTATTTATTTGGTTGAAAGTATTTAATGGTTGATATGTTCTTAATTATGGTTCAAAAGAGAATGAATCAAATGTCTAATCAATGATGGGTTATAAATATATTTAGAGCCTAAATAGACAGTGATAGTCTATGGGATTTTGATGAGAAAGTGACACATATCAATTCAAAGTTGAGATCTGAATTATATATAAATTATAAATCCAAAAAGACCTGCTAGACTTGGAAAAATGAGGTTAGATTGGTTAGTTGAATAAATTGATATAATTTAAAACCTAACATTTGAAACTAACTTTAGTCATAATTTCAAGACATAATCCATGAGATGAAAAGTGATTATTAAAACCTACGATTATATTTTAGAATCCAAAGTTGATATATGTCTCAAAGGGGATAAAATATATAATAATTTTAGAAAAAATTGATCCCTAATTTAATTTTTTAAAATGGGATGTATTGGTCACAACAAAAAAAGGAAAGAAAGATCAAATGGAAATGTGTAGGCAATCAAACTAGTAGTGAGATATGATTCACATCAAGTTCACTAAAATGTATTATGATGGTGAAGCCACATTTATGATAATGATAAGAATCAAATATAAATGTGGAGATAACCTAAATAGTGGTGGGATATGATTCATGTTGGGTTCACTAGAATGTATGTGTGGGATAGGATGACCAACTAAAATACTTTCTATAGACTAGGATACAAATAAAGGTTATAAAAATAGAGCCTACATATACTTGTATGGTTAGTGATGTCAGTTAATGAAGTTGTAGATCTAGTAGAGGGAACTCCAAACTCAATAAAAAGGGTATAGGGTTTCAAATCCTATGCATAAGATATGAGGTAAAACTCTAACTAGATCCCAAATTAAATCAATGATATAAAAAATGGTAATAAATGGATGTATAAAGGATATAACAAAGATACTACATACAAGATTTCTATAACATACTAAACTAATAAAAAATTAAGTGGTGCCATGGTCAAAATATGGGTGGTATATGTAACCTAAGGTGATAATGATAAGCTTAAGAAACCATATAGATATACCATCTTATTTGGTATAAAGAAGAACACATACACATGCATCTACATGAAAATAATAAAAGTAGATCTATCCACTAAGTAGATAAATAAAAGAGAACAGGGATATAAATACTTACCTTTGGAGTGACTCTTAACTTATTAATCTCCCCCTTATTTCTAGTGGCACTTTTCAAAATATATTATAAGGTGCGAACCTAAAAGGGAAAGAAAAATACCTTGATATCATTAGCTAGGAATTATAAATACTAGGACACCTCAACATGATTCCTCATATTGATATTAAAATACATTTAATCAAGACTAGAACTTGAAGAATAAGATCTCAACCTCTATCTCCTTTTAATACTTAAGATAAAAAATACGAGTGAAAATAAAGAAAATTAATGTTCTAATGTGTTTGGAATGATAATATGACCCCTATATTTACTAATCAAAACTAAAAATAACCATAAAATCTATGCTAATGGTATCAACCAAATTGATATAGTCATAAAGGATGCCAACTAATACATAATTATATCAGCTAGATTGATATAGGAAAGATAATAGGGATAAAACTCAAAAGTGTATTGTCTAGACCAATATAATATAAGGAAAGACAAGTGTGAAACAAATTATATAAACCTAACTAATACAGTATAAATATGTGGTGGCTATCAATACTGAACGCAAATTAGAAGGTGAGGTAAGATGGAAAGAAACTCAAAGGAGGTTATATTGATAATAATGAATGTATGAAAGATTATTCAAACATATCTCACAAATTACCATGAGTTGAACTCACCCAATTACTAGTTCACTCCTTAGGACATGTAATTAGGGAGATCGATACAATGACAACACCCTACAAGAGAAAAAAGTAGTAAATAATAAAGATGGAAAATATCATGTATATCTACTCTCCTCTAAGGTTTTCTCTAGAGAGACTTAAACCATTTATATTATGTGTTGTTGTTACTTTTGCACTTTTATTTCCACCATTAAAGGCAACTCCTCATGATGTTATTTTTCTTGACCAATATCAAACATTCCTTTTCTCATAGATGAATATCTCTATGATGATATTCCTATTTTTGACACTTATATCATGGCTAAATATCTCTATGATGATATTCCTATTTTTGACACTTATATCATGGCCAAATATCTCTATGATGATATTCCTATTTTTGACACTTATATCATGGCCAAATATCCCTATGATTATCTTCCCATTTTTTGACAATTTTTCATGATAGAGGATCCCATGGATGAAATATATAACGTGGTTGAATATACCTATGATAATCTTCTTATTTATGATGATCTGAGCATAATAAAGATTCACATGGATGGAATTTATATTATGGTTTGAGATACCTATGATGGTATTTCCATTTATGATGATCGTAATATGATCGAGGATCCCATGGATGACACTTATAATGTGGTCTAAAATACATATGATGATCTTCTAATTAATAATGATCCTAACATGATCAAAGACCCAATGATGAAACTTATATCATGTTAAAATATACATATGATTATTTTCCTATTTATGACAATCTTATCATGATCAAAGATCCCATATATGATCTTCTCATTTATGACAACATGGATAAAAATTAGTATGATGAATTTATTAGTTTTAATAACTCTCACTTTGACTTGAGTGATGATGAAGATGGTTTAAATTTATTTAACCTACCACCATTACATCCATGAAATATATTAGGTGGATGAGATGTAAAATTACAAATTTTATCCAAACCCACCCTCTACAAATTGTTTTTTTGATTCCTCAACTCATGAAGATAACTTAGTTCACATGAATGATATGAATCACATTATAGAGATTATCAATTCTTATCCTATCACTCAAATTATACTAAAAAAACATTCCCACAAATTACATAATTATTCAAGCCTACCTTGAATGTTATATTATAGTCTATATCCCCTATGAAATATTAAAATCTTAAAAGATAGAAATTTACGTATACCTCAACTAGAATATAGATATGGTTGATATAATTATTTTTGCTAAAAAAACTACATCAAACATAATATAAAATTAATTTATATAATTATTTAAATAAAAAATCTCAACTAGAATACATAAATGTCCATTTTTAAATAAAAACATATATCATGGACAAAATACATAAATGTTTGATATAATTATTTCTATAAAAAACAAGTAGCTTGGCCAAAATATACAAATGGTTGATATTGTTCTCAACACTCATCTTCCTAAAAAAATTTAATTGAAAATGATCCAAAAATATCTAATACATATAAAATAAACCTAGATATGACCAATACCATAGAAAAAAGTTACAAAACACCTTTAGAATATCCATAAACCACCCTAGATGTCAAATCTATGGTTGTGAGACAAATTTATATAGAGTATTATAGACTAAAGGTAATTAAGACATCAATGTTGAGGTTGATATCAAGAACATAATTAAATCCAATATTATAATACCTCATTTTTTGAGGCATCTTATGATTCCCATAATTTCCTCACTCCATATGTTGTGGAATATTATTATGTCCTCCCTTCTCTTAGTTCAGACTTTGAGACATTTTTTAATGCTTATCTTGTAAGTCCTAAATTTTGTATTTCTTATTTCATTGTATTTATTGTAATTTTTACATTGATATCAAGTTTTATAATAATACATATAATTAGACATTTATAATTAATTAAAATGATATATTGAGATAATAGAATTCATATAATGCTTATATGTATGCAATGCATGTTTGTACATGTTACTTGAGATTTTTTAAGTTCATTTGCTTCAGTTAGCCTAGGGTAGAGAAATTTTATGTGTGTATTGATATGAAATAATAAATTTGAAAAATAGAGGGATATTATAATAGATTAGTCATGGATTTTAACATTTACTAGATGTATTATGTCCCTATTTGACACCTATCTATTTATTTTATATCATGTGTTCTAGTTAATTATTTTAATTTTGTCAAATTTTAAGCCAATTAACCATTTTCATACCCTCTTTACCAATACATTGGACATTTATTAAAATATTTATAAGGTTAAAAATATTAAAAATTGAGTCAACATGATGCCACCAATTTTAAAACTTGAATGGAATTGTAAATCCAACTTTGGATAGTTGTATAAAGTGAATTTTAACTATTTTGTGTTGAACTTAGAGCCCTTTGACCAAAAGGGTTATATGGGAGTAATTTTAAGAGATAAAATAAAATTTTAGGAATATATTTGTGATTATTAATGGAATTTTAATGTAGATCATTTATTGAGTGTGAGGGAGCTATACTTTACCACATGCCATGTAAGAAAGGGGCATGGGTCTTGTAAGAAGAGTTAAAGTCATATAAGACTTTTGTAAGAGGCAATTGGATGGTAAGGGATAAGTGTCACATTCCTTTTTGACAAGTATTAAGGGATTTACCTATAATTATATGGGAAGCCATATTTTTTCAATTTTTTTTTTGTTTTTAAAATGGAGTTGGAGCTTAAGCATAAAGATACTTGGGAGATAGATTCTAGTTGAAAGATAAGTCTTAGAAGAATGATATGTTATGAAATATCGGTAAATTTAGGTAGGATGTATTTTGAAAACTTATTATATAATGATTTTATTTTAAAATAATCCCTTTTTATCTCCTTTAAATGTTCAAAACATGTTATGGATTGTTAAGGCCTTTGTCTTGCAATCCTTTTTTACTTGTGAAATATTTTGGGCCAAAGGCTCTTTAATTTCCATAAAAATATAAATAACATTTGACAAAGATTTATATAACCTTTTTTTCTATTTTAAATTTAATTTTTTAGTATTAAGATGTGAATTCAAGTTGCCCACATATAATTGAGTTGTTTTACTAGGATGGGTAAGTGAAACTTATTTTATGTAATCCATCCTCCTCTCGTTCCTTAAAAGTTGGCAATGAATACTTTTCCAAGAGGGTTATATGAGAAATAATTCAAATTTACTATTGTATGTCCCTTTGAGAATGTTTATTTATTGTTGAGATATATATGTTTAGGTAAAAATTTAGGATTTTTTCCTCATTTTTAAGATGAGGCTCAAAACTAGAGTCATAGCCTTGTATACTTTTCCTTTCAAAACTAATTAAACCCTTCTTTCATAGCTTATAAAAATTGATCAGTAATCTACATAACCAAATTTGAGAGTCATTATCTCAAGGGTGTCTAGGGTAGTCTTAAAATGATGTAAATAAATTGGGAGGTGAGCCTATCCTTTTGGTTATCCTGTGTAGCTAGTGGATTCTTTAGAACTTGAGACTATTTGAAATGGATTGTTATATTTTATTGTGCACTATTTAGAATCTATGTAAACTTTAAATATTATTCAACAACATTTTAATTATTTTAATATGTGATAAGTTGAATTAAATTTGTAATAAGTATGTGGTTTAAGTGTGAATAAGTCTCTCTCTTGTAACCCACTTGATAGTTAATTGAAATGAAATATTATTCAATGGAAAAAAGCTTTTATTTATGGAAAAAAAATGTTCTACTATTTTTAATTTTCTAATTAAATAATTTAATACATCGAATAATACACTAGTTGGTAGTTTGTTTTGAAATATTGTGGGATCCCTTGTAGAGTTTAAGGCCCTAAAGAAGTTATTTTTATTTTTTAATTTTTTTGCATGATAAATACTACCTATATTTTCATAAACTAGACTTCACCTTGAATCCCTATAATTTTGAGGAATATTTTTTGGAGTCATGAAAATAAATTTATGATCTATTGAAGTTAAATTTGATATTGTCTCATTATTACTTAGGGAAAATACCTCCCTTTTGAGTAAATTTTAAACATACTTATCAAGGTATAATTGAACCCAAAACAATTTATAATGAAACTTGTAAATTTTGGATCTTGAAATTTTTATTTTAAGATTTTTTGGGGTTTTTAGGTGGCTAAAGTGAATTTTCATAGCTTAATTTCTAGTAGGGTACTTTTATTTTGAATATGATCTTTTCTTGCATGGAAGTAACCTTTGTGTAAGGTAAGTGGCATATTAGGCTAATGTCCCCCCATATGGTCATGTGTATAAGGGCTAAATCCTAAAGGGGATGATGAATTGTGTCACAATTTGGCATATACCTCAAAGGTTTCATGTGATACGATTGAGAGACAAGGTTAATTTAAGCCACATGAATTAAGTTAGTATGGTGGATTTATATCCACATGACCTAAACATGTTTTGTTCATCTTATTATGTGGATATCAAATTTGGTTAAATATGCTTAACCTTCGATTGCACTTATATTTTTATAGTTCATAAATTTTTTTAAATTTTAGTAATTAGTTATATCATTATTTTTTATAATTATAAATATTATTTCTACACATTATGATAAATTTTATGTTTGTTTTTGGTTATTTTTAATTTAATTAGAACTTTTTCTTGGACATGAACTATGTTTGTACAACTAATCTAGGTGGATAAAGGGAATAGAAGTAGCATGACCCAAAAAGGAACCCCATTAAAATTCTTCCCTCTTTGTATGGAAATGGTTTTGGGGATTAAAATCTTACATTTTACTAATTATGGAATGTTTCTCAAAGAAGGGTTATTTATGCATTGACATATTTTGTGAGATATTGAAATCCTTGGGGTGGGTTGAACCAAAAATAAACCCCAATTATTTTTTCATCCTATATCACATGAAAATAATTTACTAACTTGAAATTAAAAATAAATAGTACTTTATTCTTAACCAAGACACTACTAACTATTAATGTATGCAGGGGAGCTTGAATATCCTAAACACAATTTCAAAAAATATGAGAGCTTGAGACCTCCTTTAGGTTTTCCAAGATGATGGGTACTTATATATTATTCCCAAAAAAAAATTACATCAAATCAGAAAATAAAATGAAATATGACAAAAATCTTTGAGACCCATTAATAGCAGTCATCCAAGGGTGAGGAAGGTGGATGGGGATGACTATAAACAAATTAATTTTTAAAATTTCGTTCCCCTTTAGAAAATATAAATTTTATAACTTGGAAAGTGAATATTAATCTCATATTGCCTTCATTAAGGATTCCTAGGGTTTATTTAACTTGCAATAATCCAACATTCAAGATAAAAGAGATATCAAAGTTGAGATAAAATGATCCATCCTTAAAGAGATAAGAAGAGATATTTTAGAAATTTTTGAGGTAATATGAAGATCATGAGATAATTTTATTATCAAATTTTCATAAAATTAAGTCAACTTGAAAATATTTTTATTTTTATTAAAGGTGTGAATCGATCCCTATGATTGGCCAAAATCATTTGGGGACTAATTTAAACCCCATGAAGAGTTATGATGAATTATTCAAGATAGTGTTTGATTAAAAATACCTCATTTTAGTCAAGTGTTCAGTTGGTCCCTTTGGACCATGGGACCAACCAAATCCTCATAAGTAATTGTAGGCTAGTTGAGGGCCTGTAGTACTATCAAAACAAATGGGGTTGGCATGGTTGTGTAGTGACTATTCAACTAGTTTCACATTTATATCCATTACCATTTAGGCATGTGTGTTTCTTTAAATGTGTTTTGCATCTAACGTGAGAATTTTGACTAGCTCATTGGTGGTTTGGGTGTGTAGAATGTGTATCGTACATTCTAAAAAAATAAAATTGGTCTATTTTTGTGTGGATTTAGCCATACAAAAATTTGGGCATGACACATCCCTACTTAAGGAAAACTATGGGATAATATTATGATGTCAAACCTTAGACTTCCTCAATATTGAGCACTTATTATGACACTTTCCTATTCTCAACATCTCACCCTAATAATGAGCTAATTATTAATTATCTTACATACATTAAAGATAAATAAATCAACTTCAAAAAATATTTTAAGACACATTGTCTATTTTTATGGGCATACAATTTTAAAGGTATGTTATTCTATTTATTTCACTTAGTTATAAATTAGTTAATATTTTATATGACAACTATTTGTATGTTTGGCATACTCTTATATTATAATTTATCTTTAATTTATTGACACATCTTGGTTTCTTATCCTATTTATTAACTTTGCCAATGTACTATTATATCTTGATCCTACAACCTTAGTTTAAATATCATATCACTAATTTTTTTACACCTTTAGGATCCCTTATTTTGATGCCTATTTGTTTTATATTTTATGAGTTAAAATTTAAGACCTTGGGGAGTATAACTAGGACATCCTCACAAATTAACCTATTTTATCCTCTTCTCCTATAGTATATTTTATTACCTTACTCTCTTTTCCTCTAGGATTAATTAATTTTTTTCATTTTATAGCTTTATCAATAGGTATATTGTATTTTTAAGTTGTCCGTATACACTTATATTCATGATTCTTAGCTTTAAATTAATGAGTTTTATGGTAAGAACTTAGGGAATACAACAAGGCTCTCCTCACGAGTGATCATCTCATGATAAAGTCTCAAACTTATTTGTCATTATATAATCTCTTTTTATACTTTTTTTTTACAATTGGGTAAACCCATTCATTCTCTTGTGCATCTATATTTTACCTATTTTACCTCCTTTTTGGCAAGGTTGGTTTCAAGATTACAATATTTTATAAGTTGTAAGTCTAGGAGTGTCTAAGCATATTTGCCTCTAGGTTCTCTTCTTTAGTATTTAGGTGTATGATCTCTTGTGTTAGTTATATTAATCACTCATTGTTGGATATAAAAATCTATATGGAGGAAAATATAAAATTCCATTAATGTTAGAACTTAACATATCAAAATAAAATTCAAAAGAAAAAATGTGATTTTAAAATGAAAAATATATTGTAGAATTTAAAAACACACCAAAAATGCGATCATATTATGGGTATGCCCCCCATACAAGTTGAAGGAAAAAATATATAGTATTAGAGAAGAAGAGATACCTATATCACACAAAATATTTCAACACTTCTATACTCTAGGACCATGATCCTATAAATATCAACACAATATTATCCAAATCAAAGTTAAAATAATGGAGCTACACAATCTAAAGCCTTACTAAATAATATTGTGTTGATCTACATAATATTTTCCATTAATAAAATGGATGAGGAGAAGCTTACTAATATGGAGCTTGAAGAGCCTTATAAATAATAATTGCATTAGTGTAGGTGGTTGTATAAATATAAGTGGTTACAAGTGGTGGCTTGAAGTCCACTTTAGTGTGCAAATTAGACTTTAGTGTATTTTTCATGTGGGTGTGAAAATTGAAATTTAGTTCAAGTTTCAAAGTCAAAATAGGATTATTCTAAATAATAAAATATGAAATCCTAAGAAATTAACTAGTATGTAAGCTTAAGGTGTAATTGATAATATACACCAACACATAGTTTACCTCATGATAGAGTCAAGGTCCACTAGAGTTTCTTAGGATAATAGAATTAGGTAGGTGGATATTATAATAATAATAATAATAATAATAATAATAATAATAATAATAATAATAATAATAATAATAATAATAATAATAATAGTACATATACTTAATATTGATTGATGGCTCTGTTATGGTCCTAAGGATCATGGAACATGTCATAGTAAGGTAGAATATTTTTACTTTTTCATGCCTATAGATTTCATTAGATGATATTTTTTATTCAGTAGTTAGCCCAATATCATGTTTACTAGGTCAAGTTCTTTACGAACATTAACATAAAAATTTTAGTCATGCCAAACTAATTAAAGTTTCTTCTTTCTAATAAATCACGTGTTTTTGCCTTAGTGGCACCCTATTTCCCCCACTTCATTTTTCTCCTTAATAATCAGACTTATTTATAAATCTATCCCATATAAATAATTTATACAAACACTTAAATTTTACACAAACCCCTTATTCCCAATTTATCATATTTGAAAAGAAAGTATATATTAGAATGTTTCTTGATCCATTATATTCCCACTACGGTCCATATTTATCTCTCAAACCGAAATAATGTAGACACCCAATTATGAATGCAACTAGCTTTCATCTGGACTTTAGACTAATTTTTACCAAACATTGAAAATTAAGCATATGAATCACTAAAAGTACCAATTTGAGCCACACATCATCCATTAATGCTCAAAATCATGGTGAGGAATTTTTATTTTGGGTATTATACCATATTTAATAATAACCTCTCACTAATTCATCCTTAGTCACCTTACAACCTAAAAACTAACAATTTGGCTTATGGCCCCATCAAGCAAGGAACTTTACAATTCTTAAAAGAGCTAAAATGATAATCAAAATGCATCATCTAATTAAACCAGATTACATGATTAGATAAATTATTCATTTTCAATTAATGAATATTTAAAAAATGAAATTCCAAAAATCAAAATATCAAGCCTTTTCATCATTGCCTTTATGAGTTGTCAAGCTCTTCCAAAATATCTAATTTGAGAGCCATGCCTAGTAATTAAAACCATAATTACATGAAAATTTTTAACCCAACTAGATTTAGCCTCAACTCACCTATGGTTATTTTGAACTCATTCTATGTTTAAACACAACCTTAACTCACTTTGGGTGAGAGTTAACTTTGGAAGCTATAAATACAAGACCATACCTATTGATAAATAAGCTTTGATAGTGTAATGTTATTATGCAAGATTTCCCCAATAAGTTATCTTGGTGTAATGTTATAATTCTCAAATGTATGAAAATAATTTTTGAAGTAGTGTTACCATGCCAAATTCATGAGCCAATTAGCCAAGCCAAGGTGCCAAGGAGAGAAGGAGAAAATTGAACTTCATTGTTAAAGACTTTTTGATGCACAAAACCAAGTAAGCCACTTCAAAAAGACATTTAGAGCTCCAAGGAAGGTAAAAGAATGATTTATTTTATGTTTTACTTGTGTTTTTATTTGTATGTTTTTAACATATGCTCTCCCTAGTGTCTAGACTAGAGGTGTTAAGTGTTTAGTGTGCTATTTTGATTTTGTTTTATTAGACTAACACTATACTAACCTCCAATCTATGTATTCCTTGTTCACATGAGGGCATAAATAAAGGGACCCACACCACATAAATTTATTCCCAAGGCATTTTAGGACATCCTCCTAATAGTTTTCATGTCAAAATCTAAACTTGTTGACCAAAAAAGTGAAAATTTGAAGCTCACAAATGTTACACAAGAAATTGTACTTTTGTTATATGTCGTTGCATTATTTCAAATATTAATTGTGATATTACAATTCATAGTTATGTTATTGAAAAGTTAGTTGCATTATTGCAAAGTCAGTTACAATATTACAATTCCTTAATTACATTATTACAAATTCAATTATGGTTTTAAATTCTTAGTTGCATTATTGCAAAGTCAATTCTGGTTTTTCATTCCTAATTGCATTATTACATTTCCATTTGTGGTTTTATGTTTCCAATTGAAGGATTGCATTTCTAGTTATGATTTTGTATTTCCAATTGTGATATTAAAGGATAAATTATAATATTACATGATAAGTAGTGATATTGTAAAATAGCATGACATTTCAATCATGGTATTGCTTTAACTATTGAAATATTGCACTAACTATTGTGATATTTCATTAACCATCATGGTTGTGCACTAACCATTTTGTGTTATAGGGTAAGTTATAGTTTTTCCTTAAGAGTGGTAGTATTATCTTAATTTTTTAGATATTACTTTAATATTTGTGGTTTTTTGCTAACACTTTATTTTGTAGGCAACTATAGTTTTTTGCTAATTAGTTGCCTTTTGTAGGAGAAGTTGTGGTATTTATCCGTGTTTCTAAGGTTTTATATTGTGTGTAAATTTTTGGAAACCTGAGAGCTAATTATCAAAACCCATTTATCCATTTACAAGTTGATTTTAGGCACAAATACCCCAAACATCTTTTATAGGACCCAAAGGCCAATAAAAAATGGTTTTAAATACTCTAAGTTTTAAGAAACATTTAAATTTGGTGTTTTAAAATATTTTACTTGAGTTATTTTCATTTTGTCTAAATTTTTCACATAATTCCAAGGGGATAAACTTCATGACATATTTTGTTTGGTTCTATAAAAATAACTCTCACTTTAGTTAAATACTCATAAGAGTTTTCACTTTTATGTTTATTATTGAGTGTTTGTTTATCAAGATGAGTGTCACATGTATGCTCTCCCCCTATCCCCTTTAGGTGACTTGGGTGATAAAAAAAATTCACTTTTTGTATTCATCACTTTTGTCCAAAAGCATGGAAGGAAAGTTGCTAAATCCCTCCACAAAAGTTGAGAGATTTGGGTGACCCCTAAAATGACCTTAAAGTCCTTTCAATTTGTCTATTTCATGCATTTTGGCTTGTGGGTGGGAGTTCATCACCTCCCCATGGGTTATTTAGGGAAATGTATCTCCTAGCATCACTTCAACCCCACTCCATGATAGGGGTATATAAATTTATGTCAACTTGTAGTGACACTTGTTTGAACTGTTAATCAAGATCTATTAGTAAGAGACTATATTGGAATGTATGTTTAACTCAAACATCGCACTACACTAATCAATTCATGGATGTAGTGGTTGTGAAAAGGATAAGATTTTTTCATAATAAGCCAATTAACATGGATCTAAATGAATTTTTGTACCCTAATGTTAACCATACATATGAGACCATTTAAAATGTATGAAAATAGATAGTTTCGACAACCCCACTTGTTATGGATATACTATCAATACAGGGTGAGTAGCCTAAAGTTACATATCATAGTACAAATCTTTGAGGGAAGAGGGAGCCTAAAAACCCTAATTTTCATGCATATTTTAATTATAGATTAAATAACACAATTCCATCTCAAGAACAAGTATATAGATAGAATTTGACAATACAAAGCTAGCTTTTTAGTTTTTAGAATTTTGGATGTTACACTTAGGTGTTTTTGTCATTTTTCATTTTTGCATGAGTTTGTCTTAAATCAAAACTATTTTTTTGTCATACCATGTCAAAACAAGTCCAAAACATTTGCATTGTCTTGTACAACCCTTTGGCCTAATAGGTTTTACTTTGTCCATTTTTGTTACACTTTTTACCTTGGAAAGTTGTTTAAAAATCATTTGTGTGTTTCTTGTTTACATAGGACATTGTTACACTACTCTTTCATCTCAAACATTTGACTTGGATATTATAGTCCAAAATATTTTGCTATGTCATTTCTTTAAGAGCACATCGTTATGCTATTAGATTTGTTCCCATCTCTTATCACTTTTGAAACTAGATTCCAAACCATTGTTATACCATCTCTTATTTCAAACATGCAGTTATGCTACCCATTTTGGCTTAGCCTTTTGCCTTAGAACATTTGAGTATTTTTGCATTAAATATAAATATCAACCTTTTAAATTAAAAATATTAAAATAATCAATTTCACACCAAAGCCTCATCTAATTTGGTCTTAGGTTATCCAAATTTTGTGTTTGGATTGTGTTACATGGGTTGGTTTAGTGTTTGGTCTCTTAAAGACCCCTTGCCTAGACCTAGTGCTTGTTGTTTATTTTGTGCCTTGTTTAGAGAATCATTTTTAGACACATTATTATAATATGATTTGTTTGAGGTTATTTTACCAATATCTCAAGTGTCCTAGTACCTTTGTTCCAAAAAAATTTGTGAGTCAAACTTTGAGTCTTAAATGAGTCAATTACTGAGTGTCATCTGAGCTAATTACCTTAGTTTAGTTTTATTTTTAGTTATTTTTTTGTGTTTCCAAGTCTATCATTATTTTAGTATGATTAAAACCAAATTTTAGAAAAGTATTGATATTTATGGGCTCTAGTTCACAATTTTTCCACTTTGTTTAGTCAATCTTGTGAGTGATTATAATTGCTTGTGGGAAAATCAATACTCTAGCTATAAATGAGTTTGAAACTTTGTGTTACTTTTGGTGTTGATTATAACCACCTTTGGGAAAATCAATATCATTTTATTAGACTAGTTTTACTTTTGTTTTGTCTTTCCCTTGCCTAGTTTAGTTGTTTTTCCCTTTATGTCTATTTTACAAAGCCAAAGGCTCTTTTTTAGATCTCAGTGGTTCATTATCTTTAGACCCTTTTGTTTGTCATGTAACCTATCCATGGATTTAAAATTTCCTCATTGAATATGTAGTGAGGCCATTATAATCTTGGATATGGAAACTTTTTGACCAATGAGCCTTTTGTTCAAGAGTCGTATGATGATGTAGCTTATGATACAAATCCTTATCTGGATTCTAACATTCATATGTTGAAAAAAGTAATAAACCTCAAGCAAAAAATTTGGTTACACCCCTTTTTATGGGCCAATTAACATGAAAAGTTCACCCTTCAAATAAAAATTATACCCAATCCCCTACCTATACCATTAACCCTCCTTTGGCTCATGACAATAACCAAAATTCACAATTCCCTACCATTACCATTCCAATAGCTCATCTTTTGGATCACAACAACAACCAAGATTCATAACACAATACCATTACCATTTCAAGACCTCATAATTTGGGTCATGATAGTAACCAAGCTTTACAATGCCCTACCATTACTGTTCCAAGACCTCATCCTTTGTCTTGCAATAACAACCAATCTTTGTAATGCCCTACCATTACCATTCCAAGACCTCATACTTTGGATTAAAATAGAAACCAAGATTCAAAATACCCTATAATTTTCACTATAGGACCTCATATTTTAGCTTGTGACAAAAACTAAGATTCACAACACCTTACCATTACCATTCTAGGACCTCATCGTTTGGCTCACAATAGCAACCAATCTTTGCAATGCCATACCTTTACAATTATAAGAATTTTTACTTTGGCTCATGATAAAAACCAAGGTTCATAACACCATTCCACTACCATTATATGTCCTTTCAAGTATGGTAGCTCATTATCCCAACAATGTTGCACAAGTGTGACTAGACAAGTCACAATTACCATACAAAACTAACAACCAACCTTTGTTAAGCCCATATTAAATGAGCCTATTTATAAAAAGGTCATTATCCAACCATAAATTATCCTTCATCCATTTTTAAACTTCCTCCACTTTATAAAATCTATGTTGACCATCGATCCATAACAGAGCCAATCCATACATCTCCAAGAGCCATCATTCAAAGATTAAGATGTGTTCAAAACTAATATATTGAAACCAATTATAAACCAAGGCCAAGAGAACAAACTAATTCATTATGTTTCTATTGAAACACCTATTTGTGATGAGTCAACCTATGATGAATCAAATTTTGATCATTTCCCTTTGTTTGAGGAGTCTCACTCAGACAAGCCAACCTTTGTCGATTCACTTCTTAATGATTATAACTACCTTTAGGAAAATAATTATCTCAATCATTGTCTTATTTATAAATATCCTCACTTTGATAAGCCATTCTCAGTGGATTTGTATCTTGACCTTTTCCCCCTCTTTAAGGAATCTCACTTTGTCAAGATAGTCTTTAAGGAATCACCCCTCAAGCTATTCCCTCTCTTTGAGGGTTCACTTAGATGATCCACTCTATGTTGAACCCTTCTTAGATGAATATATTTTTGAAGATCACATTATGCCATCATAATATGTTACTTATCCTATACCAAACATTTAACAAGACATCATTTTAGAAAATCCACACTAGATGAAGAATCAACATTGAAGTTGGGTTACTTATCCTTTAATATGCTCCCATGGTCAATTTGTGGACGATACTATTTTCATGGGACAGTCTGAAGTCACAGAAGCTAGAACTCTAAAGGAAGCTATAAATCTGTATTCCTCTACCTCTGGACAACTGATTAACTGGAACAAAAGCATGGTATTCTTTACCAATACCCCAGTTTATAGACAAAACAAAATAGAAAGAATCCTAGAATGCTCCATAGGTTCTTTTCCTTCCACTTACCTTGGTCTCCCTTTAGGGTCGAAAGCTCCTGAAGCTTTTTGGGAAGGACTTATTAACAAATTTAGTAAGAAATTGGCAGGATGGAAAGGCAATCTTCTAAGCCAAGGTGGAAAGCTCACACTCCTCAAAGCAAGTCTTCAAAGCATACCTACGTATGCTTTGAGTCTTTTCAAAATCCCCACTAAATTTGCTGAAGCTATAGAAAAAATCCAGAGAAACTTTCTTTGGTCAGGTACTAAGGAGAAAAGGAGAATGCCTCTTATAGCATGGGATAACATTTGGAAACCTGTCAGGGATGGTGGACTTGGTATAAGGAAAATTAGAAGTATGAACACAACCCTCTTAGCTAAACAGGGGTGGAGGGTTTATCAGGAAAATAAAGAATGGAGTAAAATTTGGAAGCATAAGTACTTATTCAAGGCAAAGTCACTCCCTGAATTCTTTACCACACTAGACATTTCTCATCCTTCTGCCATATGGGGGGCAGTCCAGGGAACAAAACATGTTTTAGAAGAAGGAAGTTCATGGAAAGTTGGCAATGGTAAAAAGGTGAAGTTCTGGGAAGATATTTGGTTAAGAGGAAAACCGTTACAGGAAGAAATCCAAGATAAAGATGTGATAGATAGATGCAAGCAAAGAGTGGGAATAACAGTTAATCAATATTGGCAGAACAACTCTTGGGTAAACCTCACTGACTATGATCAAGATCTCAAGGATATTCAATTATCCCTAAATGCTATATCTCTATATCCTAACCAAGAAGATAGAATTGTTTGGCATAATGAGCCAAGTGGACAGTTTAAAGTTTCGTCCATTTTCTCCTCTAAGGGAAATGGTAGCAAATCGTTATGGATGAGAGCCTGGATTAAGGGGCTCATCCCTAAAATCAAATTCTTTTTCTAGACCCTTCTCCAAAACAAAATATTGACTCTGGATAATTTACAGAAACACGGAATTAATATTGTAAATAGGTGTATTCTTTGTAAAAAAAACCTTGAGGATAGAGATCATCTGTTCGTGAATTGTTCCTTCACTCAGCTTGTTTGGAAGGAGATTCTCAATTTGTGGGGCATTACATGGATTCACCACAAAAATGTGGAATTATCTCTCAAAAGCTGGTACTGCCCTTCAAAGAACCCCGAAGTCCTTTTTTTATGGAAAATAACTCTTCCCCATATTTGGTGGGGAATATGGAAGGAAAGAAATAACTGAATCTTTAGAAATAAAGAACTTCCTGGATGGGTGGTAAGATAGAACATCATTAGAGCTTTAAAGGAGAATTTTTTATTACAAAAGAATCCAAGCTCTAACCTCCAAGTGGATAATCCCTTGAGGATGGATAATCCTATTGGTAAACCTAATAAACCCAGATCTGGAGTAACATGGAATGTTCCTCCTCAAGGATGGATTAAAGGAAACTTTGATGGTGCTGCCAAAGGGAACCCAGGGAATGCAGGTTGTGGTGGAGTCTTGAGAAACGATATGGGAATGGTAATTTATGCTGTTGCAATCCCCATTGGTAAATTGAATTGCCACATTGTCGAAGCTACAGCTACCCTTCAGACCCTCAAATTAGCTGTGGACTCGGGATATCCCAAATTGTGGCTTGAAGGGGACTCTTTGAATATTATAAATATTCTTAATAATAGAAATACTATGTCTTGGACCATAGATGATAAGGTAATGGAGATGAAAACATTATTAAATAAATTTGAAGTGATTATAGCCCACACCTTTCGTGAAGCCAATGGTGTTGCAGATTGGCTAGCTAATTATGCAGTCCGGGAAGGTCAAACAGTGAGGTGGCATGAAACATTAGAAAATAACATGGAATTGAGGGCACTCATTCTTCATGATGCAACCCATGCAAAGGAAGGAAATATTGGAGAGTAATAAATTTATAATGAGTAGGAGGAGTGGTAGCGCGGGGAAAGGAAAACAATCATTAAAGAGGAAGGCCCTCAAGAGTGAGACGCAGATCCTGAAAAAGCAAAAACAAAGTCGACTTTCCAATCAATTTGGTAGCAGGTGGGTTCAGTGTAAAAACCATAGCAACTGGGATTCAAAGAAAATGAGTATGGCACGTGAAAGGAAGGGAGAACCCCGAAAATAAGAACCCAAGAGCTGTGATGAATGGAGAGAGAAACAAGAAGTCTGGAGAATTCTGCAGAAAGGAAAAGTTGTGAGCTACATGGAAAGACTCCATGGATCAAAGCCGCATATCACTACGACTTTTTTCAAAAATTGGTCTGATGAAAGGGTCACCCTGCATGGTATCATAGTGAACTTAACATAGGATTTTATAGTTGAGGTTATAGGGCTGCCTACGGATGGACTCAAATTTTCCAAGCAGAAAAGCATCTCGAATGAGGCCTTTTGTAAGTTCCCCAAAATGGATGAGGAAGAATAGAAGCTGGTCAAGAATGGGGATTTCTATGAATTGGATCAGATAAAAGGGATATGGAGGGATGTCTTAAGCTACATAAGGGAGTACTTCATCCTGGACGGAAGAAGCAAGCACGTGCACAAGTTCCATTTTGTCTTCCTTAACCACTTCAGGCACAAGGTTAGTTTGTCTTTTCCCTTTTATCTTCGCTTCTCCTTGGTCCAAAGTTTATATGCTCATAGGAAAAAGGAAACATGCCCTATCCTACATGAAGGCCTTATTCTGCTTATCGAAGGCTAATGTAATAATAGTGCAATGGTAAAGCACCCCAAACAGGGGAAAATTAAGGTGTCAGGGAACAAAAAGAGTGAAAGTGTAAATGGGAAAGGCAAAATAAAGCTCCCTAGTGCTAAAAAGCAGAATGTAGAAGAAGATACAGAACGGGAGAGAATTGAAAACCCCAGGGAGAAAAACTTGGAAGAAGAAGAATGAAGTGAAAGATGGGATACAAACTCTAATGAGGATGAAGAATGTTTTGAGAAGAATGAAAAAGATGATGTCAACACAGAGGAGGATTCTGCAAATAGAACTGTAGATACGGAGGAAAAATAGAAAGTGTCAGAGGATGAAGTTGTCCAGGATGACCCTGTTGAGGACCCAACTTCAAAGAATGAAAAGGAAACTTTACGTCAGGATGATAATCAAGATACATATATGGAAATTCAAACTGGAATTAAAGAGCGGGAACAAAAGAGTCGAGAGGATATCTTTGAAGAAGCCAGGAACAGTCCCAATAAAAATTCTGAGGAATGGAGAGGGAAAAAATAGAATGATGAAACACACACACCTATGGCTTGGGTTAATTGTAAAGCAGAGGCATCATCCCAATTTGATTCTTGGATGTGTAGGGAGATTATGGATCTCAAGAGGAAAGTGGAAACTATGGAAGATTCCCTGAAAGCTGTTTGGAACAAAATAAACAATATGGAAAATTAGATAAGGGAGATCCCAGTCAAGCTCAAAGCCTATGAAAATAACCTCTGAGAACTTATTAAGGACAACAGAACGAAAATGGAGGAAGTTACGTCCAATATTTGTGCTGCTACTGTCAATATAGGTAAAAGAGCCAATGAGGAGACCAAAGCCCTGGAGGGACCCAACAAAAGGATGAGACAAAGTTATAGAAAGAAGGTTACACAAAAAGGAGTCATGTAAGTGGCAACCACTACCCAGGATACTATTATGAAAGGAAAAGAAACTATGAAAATGATATTAGAACTGGATGAATAATCTAGTTCTTCTGGATGGTTTAGTAACTGGTCTTGTTTTTTGTTTTCTTTCTGTAATCCTTTGCCTTTTGTGATACCAGATCTCTGTTTAATCTGGGTTTTGACCGGAAGTCTTTCTGGTGGTTTCAGGTCCATTTAAAACCTATTTTTGCTACTTCCTTGTAGTAGATTTTAGGCTTTGCCTGTGGTCTTGGACGATCTTTCTTTCTTTCTTTGTAACAGGGTTTCGGGGCCCCTTCAAAACTTGCTTTTACCTCAATCTAAAACATTGAAGTTGGGTTGTGTTCTTCAATTGATATTAGATTTAACATTAGAAGTAGAATCAATGGAAGATTCAAATTCCCTTTAATAAAAATCAGCTTTAGAATCATAATATGTTGGTGTCTATTAAAATATTGATTACACATGACTTGCAGATCATTTTTAATATATTTTTGATACTTTCACAATATTTGGGGATTATTACTTCATCATTAACATAATTTATCATAATATTTTATATGAGGATTATGTTTCCTCTTCCAATTCCATTACCATTCCATATTCCATTACCACCAACCAACATAGCCATCATATTGTCATTTCACCTCCCATAAGTGTCAATTGGAACCGATAGAATCACACCTTGTTGAACTACATCTATGGAGACATATCAGTTGTAGAATATCAAAGGGACCAAAACCAAATTCATGTAGAGGAAGAATAATATCCTAGTGAAACCTTTTTAAAGGCACTAGGTAGAAATCAAAGTCCAAACTCAACATCTTCTAGTGAAACCTTGTTTGAGGTGCTAGATGACAATCAAAGTCAAAAGTCAATTTTCCTTAGTTAAACCTTCTCAGAGGTGTTATGAGACAATAAAGATAACTTCTTTGGTGAAAAACTTTTTGAGGCACCAATAGTTGATCACAATAGTTATTAAATTGTTTATTAAGACATTATCAAAGATAATATTAGTACAACTTATATTCTACAACATAATCAAATGACTACTCTTAGGCCCAGACAACAAAAAAAATTGGTGGTCTTATTGAGAGAATATTAAAAAGCCTTTGGCCCTACCATAACCAAAATTATGTTGAATCCATAATTAAAAATATTATATGCATAAAATCATGATCTTCATTTGTTGCCTAACCATTATACATTCCATTATGATCCACTTCTTCATCTCCAAATTAGACCTATCAACCAATATTTATTCATATTTACCATCTTTGGATATACTTTTCTTTACAAAAACTATAAAGACACATTGTCTTGATGTTTGAAGGAAACATAATCAATGACCAATGAAGATCAAAACAACATTATTAGATTCTAAGTCTACAACACATTCTTAATAGAGTAACTATTTACAAGAGGTGTGGCATATAAACTTAAATGATCGAATATTCTAGTTATATCATATAATGATTAGGATGTGCATCTCCACATCAACAAGAACAACAAAACTATACCTTTACGTTGTCATTTTCATTTTTCATTCACCTTGCCTTATCCTTGGTGTTATTTCATACCCTACCATTTATCTTACCTTATCACTTGAAGGAAACCCTATTAACATTATATCTAATTGTCATAATATCACCTTCTTTGTGTTATACCATATATCATTCTAAAATACCTTCCCTATTGACCAAATTTGTTTTTACCCTCCCTACCCAACCCCTTTGACTTTGGTTACATTTCATTGGTTCTTCAAGTACCTTCCATGATAGGATTCTAATGAAGTTTCAATAATTGATTTAGTATTATAGATAGAGGCTTTATTTTGGACCAGTGTGATAGTGGTTTCACAGTTTCATCATTCATTTGTTACTTTATTTTAATTACATGTGTTACTAATTATAGCCACCTTTGGGAAAATTAGTGTCCCACTCTATACTACTAATTATAATTTCCTTTGGGAAAATTAGTATCATGGACCTATGTTGTTGCTTCCTAATTATAACCACCTATGGGAAAATTAGGAGAAACACCTTTACCATGCATTAAAGTATCACCTTACCATTACTATACTATACTATGATATTTGCCTACTTTAAGGGCTTACTTTTACCTAGTCAGTTTCCTCCACTATAGGGCATAACTACAGTGACTTGAGGTCTCATTCTAGGACTATGTAGGTAGTGCTTGATTTATGTTAAGGTCAACTCAATCACCCTTTGTCATGCTTTTGATGTTTTGTGAGCACCCTAAGCTAATGCTGTCATCATTTTTCAAGTGGTATCTTATCAATATCTAATGAGTTAGGATATCCCAAAAATTCTAAAAACATTTCAAAATCCTAAAAATTAGAAAAAAATGGCTTACCATCTCCTAGAAATAAATAAAGCCTCAATATCCACAAACATTTATCCATGTTTAAACCTCATTAACCATCCTTGATCTGCCCTATTGGGGAAAAATCCATTATTGGTTCTAGTCCATTCCATTAGAGTGTGACCTTACTTTTGCATGTATCCTTGCTTGGGGGAACCACATGTTTATCATTATCTTGAGCCTTCATGTGTATATATTGACTTGGTTGATGATAAGATACTTTCTATTTATTTTAATTTTAATATTTATATGTTTTCTATTTGCTTAGTCATTTGTTTGTTAGTTTGCCTATTTATTTGAATTTTTTATTGTGCCTTAACTCAATTTATATGTGTTCATTGGATGATTCCTTGTGCAATATTATTGAGTATATCCATAATCATATGTCAACATTGTCACCATGATTTTTATCATTAGTGCATTATTTTCAAAATTTTATTAGATCGAGAGTCAATCCTTATGCACATTACATCTATGTCATCATGGTGTTTTATATAATTATACATACCATCATGTACTACAAAAAAAAGTAGCTCAAGAAATATTAAAAACAATGGTGTCACAAAAACCTCTCCTAGTTCACCTTGGCAAATCTTCCCACCCTCCTTGATCAAATTAACCCATTGATCATTCTAGTTGTATTAATTCCAATAAGGATGAGCATCTTTGCATTGGTAGGTATATAACTAAATTATTCACATTAATCAATTCTTATTATTCTATTCTATCCCTCATTCCATTTTTTTCCTACTTATGGGTGAACTACATTAACTTGAGGTTTATTTATACTATGTAGGTAGTTCTTCGATACATGATGTATCTTAGGTCAGCTCAGCCACCTTATTTATTCCAATAATATTTTTCATCACTTTACACATCTTTGTGTGCCTAGTTGTTTATGACTTCTTCAGTCATTAGACCATTGCATCTACATTTTTACCCACTCATCTTTAATTAGTTTCATATGTTATATCCTTGAGTTATGCTTGACAATTTTCCATATTGGGGCATAACCAAAATATCATTATTCAATCCAGTTCATCTTGATGATTATAACCACCTATGGGAAAATTATTATTTTGACTTATCTACCCTACTGGGGCATATGCCTATGCCATTTATTATAACCACCTTTGGGAAAATTAGTGTCTCAACCTTTGTTACTGATTATAATCACCTTTGGACAAATCAATACTCTTTAAATCATTGTTTGTAATAATTATCTTTATTGGATTAATATCACCCATGGGTTAATTTCATTCTTATTCTTTCTTCTTTTCAAAGGACCATCCATCAATAATATGTGCCAACCACTCCCTCGAGGGGGCATCATTATAGGCTTCCCAAATGTTGTTTGGAGATTCTTCTTCAATTATTATCTTCTTTCCTTCTTAATGGATTTTTCATTATTTGAGAATATTTAACAGTGCCTATATCTTACAACACCTTCCCAAATAGGGGTATACTGTAGACACCCAATCCTATCTACAATTGGATTTCGATCGGACTTCAAACTAATTTCTACCAAACATTACAAATTAAGCCTAAAAATTATTAAACATCCCAATTTTAGCTGTACATAATTGATTAATGCCCAAAATCATGTTTAGGCATTCCTATTTAGGGTATTATACCATACAAAACAATAACCTCTAATGGATTCATCCTCAATCACCTTGTGACCTAACAATTGGTTTTTTGACCTATGGACCCATTAAGTGGGGCACTTGACAATTCTTAAAAGAGCTAAAATGCAAATCAAAATGAATCATCTAATTAAACTAGATTAAATGCTTATCTAAATTATCCAATTATAATTAATGAATATCTAAAAATAGAAATTCTAAAAATCAAAATATCAAGCCTTTTCATCATTGCCTTTATGAGTTGTCAAGCTCTTCCAAAATATCTAATTTGAGATCCATGCCTAGTAATTGAAAATCATAATTATATGACAAATTTTAACTCAACTAGAGTTATCTTAAAATCACCTAGGGTTATTTTAAACTCATTCCATGTTTAAACTTAACCTTAACTCACCTTGGGTGAGAGTTAACTTTGGAGGCTATAATACAAGGCCATACTCATTTATATCTAAGATTTGATAATTTAGTGTTATTATGTAGGAATTACCCCATAAGCTATCTTGGTATAATGTTATAATGCTCAAATACATGAAAAAAGTTTTCAAATAGTGTTACCATGCCAAATTCATGATCTAATCATCCAAACCAAGGTGCCAAAGAGACAAGGAGAAAATGGAGCTTCATTTTTAAAGACTTATTGATGCACAAAACCAAGAAAACCTCTTAAAAAATCTATTTAGAAATCCAAACAAGGTAAAAGAATGATTGATTTTGTGTTCTGGTTGTGTTTTCATTTGTATGTTTGTTACCTATGCTCTCCCTAGTGTCTAGGCTAGAGGTGTTAAGTTTTTAGTGTGCTATTTTGATTTTGTTTTATTGAACTAACACTTTACTAACCTCCCCTTTATGTATTACTTGTTCACAAATAACACTATCTAACACTTATCATAAACTATTCATGAGAATGGTTAGATTATACATTCTATATTGTAAAACTCTACCTTGAAAATAAATCCCATGTCATTTGTAGTTCATACATGTAATTTTTGTGGGTTTCTCGGGGTTAGACACCTACCTTGTGTGTTTTTCCCTTTTCTCATTGTGGGCCCTTGATATTGGCCCTATGAGGAGACTTGATAACCTTATTAAATATATTTAAGATAAAAATGAATGAAAGGTACTTGTTATTGATAGAGGATATGAAGGTGTAATTAATTAAAGAATAAGGAAAACAAATAAGAATAATAAAACTAATGTAAAATTGTAATAAACAAAATTTATTATGCTCAACTAATGTAAAATTATAATAAACAAAATTTATTATGCTAAGTTTTATACAATATATGAGAGATGAGATGTTTGGTGTCTATGTAATATATAAATTCTTTATTATATTGTAACCAAATAAAAAAAATGTAAGTGTATAATAGTATACAATTGAGGGATAAGAATCATCAATTAAACCATTATAAGACTTGGTAATAACTGATTCATAATTGATTAATACTATGATGACATTGGATACCATTATTGAAGTGATGTGATCTATAGTAATGACATTTAAAGAGTTTTATGGTAGTGTATAAGTGTAATTTAATCAAAAAATTTGGTACATAAGTGTGGAATCTAATTCTAGTGCTAATGACATTAGTGTAATGCGACATGCAATAACAATAAAATCTAGTAAGATATGGAGACCTATATCCTTCTAAATTAGTCACCCCTCCTTATAGAGCAGTGGCCCCCATTACATCCACTAGTGGTAAGAGATATAGAAACAAATTGGAAAACTAAACTTATATAAATCATTTTCCATATGAAGGTAATTGACATATTTTGATGATCTTAAAGAGAGGGATCTTGTGTTGATGTGTCTTTTTTAACTAAATGTTAATAAATTGATTTGTTTATACTAGGATAATAAAATATATATTTATCTCTATGTGATAAAGAGTATTTATAATATCTATGGTATCCAAAAAAATTATATAGTAATGGTGTAATAGTTATACATTGAATATTGGATGCAACCCAAGGTAAGATGAAAGATTGATATTGAAATCATTCTCTCTTACTTACCTGGTTATGGTATAGGTCCCATACCAAAATGGACAAAACTTATGGTGGTCCTATCTATCTTTTATTATTTAGGTGTGGCCATACTTGATCATAAACTTAGAATGTGTATAGTGTCCAATACTTTCATGGTACCCTTATCTTTCAAATTATCCTATTAAAAAATGATTTTCACTTGATGTTAAATTTGTTAAATTTTATTGATACATTGAGAAAAAAATTAAAATTAATTTTGAGATGGAGTTGATACTATTGATGGTGAGATATGATAAGCTACATATATGGGTGTTAGAGGCTAGAAATCCAATAAAACCCAAAAAGGGCTAAGAACAATAGAGATATGCAGAGCTATTATTAATTAGAGGAATTTTTTTATCTTTAATTACTTTAATTATTTGACTTCTAAACTCTTAGATGTGCATTATCATCCTATTTACCACTTTTATCTGTCAATTAGTCTGTGGATGAAAGGTGGTAGATTTGTTCAACTTTGTGTCTAGCATAGACAAAATTTCTTTGTTAAAATTACTAAATATCTTTATATCTATATTAGATAGCATAGTTTTTGGTATTATTAATTGGATCCATACATACTAAAATCAAGGTTTATCTATTTAAATATCTAATATTTCTTTCATATAAGGTATGAGAATTAACATATTTGATAATGTATCAACTATTATAAATATAATTATCACTATTCTTGGTGGTAGGGTATCCTAATAGAAAATATATGTAAACATATCCCCATCATGTTTTTTAAACTGGATTAGGTGTGTACAAACCTTGATTCTTGTTAACTAGTTTGGAAATTGCACATATATTATAAGACTTGATATATTTGGATACATCAGACATGAGACATGGCCAAAACATGTACTTTTGAAAAACTAAAAAAGTATTTTAAACTATAAAATGTATTGAAAATTTAATAAAATCAGCTTCCCATATTAGTTTTAATCTCTTTGCCTCATTTGAAATGCACAAGTTGCCATAGTGATATATAAGTTCCCCCTAAAAGTAGAAGTTTGGAATTATATTACCAAAAATAAAATTTTGATAGATGTCTACAAAATCCATATTTGATGGATATAAGTATGACCATGCATTGAATTAATTTACACATGCATAGATTATATAAATGATATCTTAAACTAATAGATGACTCAAATAATTTGTGACTAGATTGACACTTCCTTTCTATGCTTAATGTTCAAACAGAACTACTAAAAATGAGAAGACCAATTTTGATGCCACTTTTTATGTAACTTATTTTGAGTTTTTAATAACTATATATCTTTGTGATATACATTTATCATAGATTAATTTCCCAAAATATAATTATTCTAATTCTTATATGCCTGAATAATATCATAAAGCTCATGATCATAGGTTGGGTATTTTATTACTAGTGCAGTGAATGTTTCATTGTGGTAATAAATTGAGTGACCATATTAAGTGAAGACTCCTTCAAATAAAAAATTAGAGGCATATATCTAAATCTCAAATTGTTATTAAATATCAAGTAACATAGTAATGGTGTGGATCAAATTCTAAATTTAAATTACTCAAATAAATTTTGTTGTGTGTATTCCTAGATGAAATTTTCTTTAGCACCATCTTTGGTAACTCAGTTTAGAGGCCAATTCAATTGATAAAATCAAGTAAAAATATATCATATAAAATTTATAATCCCAATAAATTATGAATCTCAATGAGATTCTTTAGTTTTGGCCATTCTTGGATGAATTGAATCTTGGTTAGATCCACTGCATTCCTTGTGCATCTACTATGTATCCTAGATACTTTATTTCTTGCATATAAAATGTTTTTTCCTTCATGTTTTCATATAGATTATGTTTCTCCAAATTTTCAAACACATTATTTATATATATTAAATTTCATTCCCACATTTTTTTAAATATTAGTATATCATCAAGGTAGACTATAACAAATGAATTAGTAAATGTCTTAAGCATGTCATTTACATGAATACAGTTGGTGCATTGGTTAAATAAAAGGGAATGGATTTGTTACCAGTGAATTTTTTTGTGTCAACAAATCAACCCTTTTTTATATAGCAAAGGTTAATATAGAATCAGATCAGTTTAATCATAAGGGGTCTAAAGAACAATAATTAGTCTTAAGATGTGTAGAGGTTTTTTAAATAATTGTAGGAATAAGTCAACACATTAAATATTAAATTATGCATCATTATATTTAGGAAATTAGATGATTATTTAATCATAAAATCAAAATCATATTAGGAAGATATAATCTTACCTATCCAAAAGAATAATGTATATGGAAGAGACAATATTTTTAAGAAAAGATCTTTGATTCATATAATCTTATCATCCTCTTTATCTTATCAATAAATCAATTCACAAAAATTAAAAAAAACTAGGATAAAATAACCTAAATAAATTAAAATACAAATAGAAGAAACACAAATTAAATTCAAAAGAAATGAAAATAAATACTATCATACTAACTAATACTATAAAACTAATAACTGCTATAAGAAAGAAAACTATTTAAAACTTATCATAATACAAAAAAATAGATAAAGAAATAAAGTAAAAGTAATTAAATAAATAGTCTTGATTTAGAAGTTTGAATGGAAGTGAAAAACTAAAAAAGAATGAACAAAATGAACATCACTTAAAAATAAATCTAACAGAAAACTTGCATAAATAATAAAACAACAATTTATCTTTAAATTGATCTAATAAATCTAATCAAATAACAAAATTTATCTAAATCATAAATATAAAGTATAATTAAAATAGAAAATAATTTATAACTACAACAAATAAGAAAATTGGTAAAACTTGGAGCAAGAATTGATATAGAGAATAGAAAATGATTTATTGAGAAACAAGATTCTGATTACAAAACAATACTCAATCTAAAATCAATTTACAATCAAAAGATTAAAAATTTATTGAAAAATGTGATGTATTCATCATTATTCAAGTCAAGTATAGGATGTTCTACTCATATGATTGGATATCTACTTTACTCAAACATATTACTTAACCATTAGAGAATTCATTGTTTGATCTATCTGTATGTTTCTCCTTTTGTAATGTGTCTTCTCTATCCTTATAAAGTAATTCTCCCTTTAGTGGTTATGAATCAAGTTAAAAATAACTTTGTGTTAGTTTTAGTTAATGTTAATTTAATTTATAAGTAAATTATTTACTTTATAAACTATAAAACCATAACTTAACTTTATAATTTGGACTTTAATAAAGTCCAAGAGATTAAATAAATAAAAGTAGACCAAATTAAAAATTCTAATGGGCAGGTTCCTTGACTTATTTAACGTCACTTAAACAACCATTTAACCATGTGTACAATAAATAATTAATAAATTATATCAATTAAATAATTTTAAAAATAATAACACTAAAATCTATAAATATTGTTTATCCATAATTATTAAATTAAGTAAATAAACAAAATTACTAATTTTATGTTCTGAATATAAGAAAAGTATGTTATTGCTATGCAAAATGAATACATCACCACTACAAATATCTATCCACATACTAAAAAATGAAAGGATAATAAAATCAAACATCATAGTATCAAGAACTGATAGAAAATATATCAACAATAGTTAATTATAAGCATCATAAAAAACTAAATAAAATAATGGAACACCCTTATCAGTTTGGTATTCAGTGTATTCTATCGAAGAAGTTGCTAATTCAATCAATCTTGTCCCCTCAAATCTATCATCAATCTTCAATTTTATGTTTTATGCATATGAGTAACCATGGCCTCACTTGTAGGTCTATTAGCATGTTTCATGCTATAAGAAGTAGGTTTATCTAATAAAAGTGAAGTGGGCCTAGAAATCAATGGCAAGGATGATTTTTGATTGATATAATTAAGATTTAGTATCAGAATATTTTTAGGTTGAGTATTAAAAGGATTATCATGAAGAATATATTATATATCAGTGTGCATTTGTTGGGAGGAATCAATTGAAGTACATTGTCCGTAAGGATCATATATCCCATGTGGTCCTATCCAGCCTCTATTACCATAAAAATTCACAAAAGAAGAAGTGACATTCTCAAAAAAGTTCCATAAAATAGGGTAAATTGCATCAACATGGAAATAAACATGGGTTCCATGATTGAAAGGTTGAGGAATAAGTGTTAGTATCCCCGTGACCATAAAAATATCTACCCCAAGAGCTACCTCATGAAGGAGTATCCTCAGTCTATATGTCACCACTTCTTCCCCATATATTTATGCCTAAGTCATGATAATATGGACTCCATCCATACATGATATTGATATATATTCATAATAATCATTCAATAATAAATTTATAAAATCAATAATTTGAAGAATAAATCATTTATTCATTCATATTACAATAAAATCACCAAGACAACTAAGAAACATATTTAATGAAAAATGCCATTAATGACCAACTTCAATGAACCATAAGATTAAAAAATATGGAAAAAAGTGACTATACTATCAAAACCCTAATATTGACCTTGAATTTCATTTATAATTCTCCATTATTTATTCAAAATTACAAATACCAACTTGGCTTAGCCACTAAAAGTCTCAAAATCCAATATTATATACATATCTTATATTTAAATTAACAATATGAATGAAACACGTATATCCTAATCTCAAAACATAATATTTTTATGTGAGTTAAAAGAAAAAAAATTATAATATCAAACCCTTATATCGACTAAATATGCTTTCAACTTATGTCAATAAATACCAAATTTTTTTTTTTACTCAAATTTGACTATTTATGTTACAAAATGTTATCAGATAACCAATACTAAAACATAGATGAAAAATGCCCAATAACCTCCTTTAATGTTAATGAAAGACTAATTATATAGTCATAATTTCCATGTATGATGAGTATTTCAAGTGACTCAAATGAGTAACTCTTGGTTTGCAACCTCGAATATATACTGTATTTGAAATCCTAAATTTTAACTTCTTCAACAAAAAAATATTTTGCATCCATCAAAATGAAGCTTAAATGTATGCATTCAGAGTACATTTATGTAAAATATTTTCCACATGTTGAATATATCTCAAAATTAAATACACATCTAGATCAAAAACACAATTTTCACATAAGATGTACATCATATTCTATTAAACGAACCAACTGGGTCTTAAATGACCAAGAACTAACTAACTTGAAATTGAATTGCACTTTTAAAGTCTTATCAAAACCTCACGATATATCAAACACAAATGAAATGACTAAAAGTCCTTAAAATAATGGAAATATCATACTGATTATATGTAAGACTAAGATCTCTACATGATCAAAAATCCTTTTCTCATTTCACCATAATAACAGATAAATATTTTACACAATATGTGATATTTTGTAATCAAAATTAATTTTCAACAAATGAAAACACATGCATATATTATTTTTTAAACATGTGAAACTCAATCAAAGGAAAAACCTCTTTTGTAAAGACATTTTATGCATTTAAATGCCTCCAAATACATCACAAAGGTTTTAACTAGTCATTTCAAAATGAAAAGAGATAGAAGAAAATTTAGCTATCGACTTGTGCAAAAAGTTTTGTAGTTAGACAAGATTTAACCCAAAACACTTACCACCAGATGATGAAACTTGTTGATAATAATATAAAATCTAAGAAAAATATATGATTCATTTATAAAAAATACCAACTCTATAAAAACTCAAATTTTGTAGAATTTTACATGCAACCAATGTAATTTTAAAATAATCATACATGATCCAATAATAAACTTATTAAAAAAAACATTATAACTACCTTCGGTAATTATTCACAATTAAACATATCACAACATGTAAATATTTATTGATAAAGCTTAATAATGGAATAAAAACAAAATTTCAATAGTGGGGGTGAAAATCCATACCTTATAAACTAGAAACACCAAATTATATGCCTTTGGCATCTCTCTAAGCTTCTATATTCCCTATAAAGCTTTGCTTCCACACTCGAGCTTGATAAATGATGCTCATTATAATGCAAATCAAGTTTTTTATTTAAATGAGATTACCATAACCATGTATTTAGTTCTCCTATAGGATGTGTCAAGAATCCATTGGCTTGACATATATACTACTAAATTGAATAGACTTAACCAAAATAGCGAGAACCTATCCATACTTAGTGAATGGTTTAGAACCAATCTAAATTAATTACTAAAATCTAATTTTGAGGTAAGGGCGAATTAACTCAATGTCAATTGAAATTATCACCATAATAAGTACATACCTATTTTGAGTTTTGAGACCTTTAATCTAAGAAAATCCTTGCATGTATGAAATTCAAAGTGAATTCCATGACCAATTAAAAACCAAATGTCTGAGATAACTCAAATTCAAAAAATTACCCTAGCTAATGAAATAATATAAGCAACCTTATCTTATATGTCAAATGGATACTTCAAAACTATAATATATTCCAAGATTATTACCATTTATATATCAAATTTATGTTATGGATCAGTGAATAGATCAAAATCTAATCACATATATTGTCTATGAAATATCACATATTATTGTAAGATATATAGTTCATTACTATGAAAATTAATTACCTTTTGATTATTATAATTAAAATTATATGGATACACGATGGATCATAAAAGTCTATATCATGGAATCTCACCTTAAGACTATCTTTATATATTGAGTTGATGTTGACAAGATGTAATAAGATTAAAAATAATAGTTCATATTAATGAAACATTCTAGATGGAGTAGCATATTGACCAAAATTGAAACTGTTATTATCATCTAGTGTGAACAAAACTATTCAATCAAATTCAACTGAATGCATAATGCTTAGGTTATTAATCAAGGATGTACAACTTTGAATAATATAAAAAATATGATAGTTTTTAAACCAAATTATCAGGAAATCTAATGCATATTTTAACTTTAGCTCAATTCAAATAATTTTAAGCAATTATCCATTTATGACATCATATCAAAATTCATCATTCATCATAATCTATACAATTCTCATAACTGATTATGTCTCATGTAGTGATCAAATTTAGAAAACAAGAAGCCAAAGTAATAATGTTGACTATAAAATATATGTATCACACTAATTTATGAACACATTATTCATTTAAATGATTCAATCTCATGCTATGAATATTTTCAATTAATATTACTAGTAATAAACATCAGTAAAAGTAGAAATATATCATATTTGAATACAAATAGAAAAAATAATTCAAATGAATGCAAATAAGTTGGCCCCTATCAGTAGTTTTAAATTACATGAAACATGCCATCATATGGCAAGACTAAACATGTTTTGACTTTTAGATAAAAATGGGGGTACAAAAAATAAACATAACACTGGTGACATTGCTATCTAGTTTCACTTGTGAAATTGGGTTGAAAATAATTTTCAATTTAAAATAAACTTGGGAGTGTGATCCAAGTCAAATCATTTCCCAAAAATCTATGCACAAACCCCTTTAAAAGAGTAAAGTATTTTAGGGATGAATTGTTTAGCTAACATCGATATAATAATAAAAGCTATAATAGGGGAATTTAGGTTAGATGAATAACTAGTGCATACCCTAGAATACAAATTTTTAAAATTAGTAACATTCATAACACATTAATATTTAATATTTGTCATCATAAATATTTATCCAAAAAATATTCAAGTGATAATAATTGAATAATGAGGTACTTATAGAAATACACCAAATCTTCCATGCCTTTACCTTTATAATGATGAAAATTTACAAACTTGAAAATTATCAAGAAAAACCAAAAGAAGAAAAATAGGAAAATAAAAGTAAGCCAAAAATGAAATAACAAACAAGAAAGCAAAAGCTAATGGAAAAAGAGTTTAAAATGATGACCATTGACTGAATGATCCAACCAATTACCATTAAGATCATGTAGGTGAAAATAATTATTTCCAATAACAATAGTTATTTTATAAATATCAAGCCAAAGTGAATCGCATTTATTATGCTTTCCTAGCTCTTCATGAACTTCATCCCAATATAATACTAGATCACCGACCTTAAAGATTTTTTTTGGAACTTTTTAATCAAATAATTTATTTAAATTTTATTTAAAATTTTATAATTTATTAAAATAAATGTCTTTAGTCTCATCAAAGGTTATAATATCATTAAGTATTTACTCAACAACATTAGAATCTTTAGTTAAGTATTAAAGAGCGGTTCTTATAGAATAGATTTGGAGTTATATTGGAAAAGTTGTTTCAAAACCATAAGTTAACATAAATGGAGAGTATCCTAATAGAAATTCCAACATTTTATGATCACACTATATAATTTAAAATATATTTAAATGTTAATTTATGTTATTATCACATACAGTCATGATTGAAATCATTTTTTGTTAGTAGACTCAGCTTGTCCATTCCCTTGAGGATAATAATTCTAACAATGACTAGAAATAATTGAATAACATAAAAAAATCTAAGTAATCATTTGAAATAAATTATGGAACATTATCATATATTTTTTCATTGGGAACACCAAATATATAAAAAAATTGATTTTTAAAAAATGAAATAACTTCAGTTGTGATTAAGATTTTCAAAGCTTTTACCTTAAGCCATTTCGTAAAATAATCTATGGTTATCAAAATATACATGTGACTAATTGAAGAAGGATGATTAATATTATAAATAAAATTAATTCACTACTTAGTGAAATGTTTCTCTAGTATAACATGATTTAAAGGCATTATAGATAGTCTTTTTCTACCAATAAATAATTGGTATGACATACAAGCACAAACTAGCTTATAAAAATCTTGAAACAACATAGACCTAATTAAATATGCATAAAATATTATATTAATTAATTTTGGGTATATAATGACCACCAAAACTATCTTCATGACATTATCTAAGGATTTTCTAATTTTGATCATGTGTTAGACAATGCAAGTGAACACCATATTTGTTTCTATAAAATAAAAAATTATCTAATAAAACGAGCTTCAAAGATTGAAGTCTCAGTGATATTATTTAATTTATATCAAAATTATTAGGATAGGCATGATTTTGAAAATATAAAACTAAGTAATGGTAAGATTCATATTGAGAAATTAAATAATCCCTTTCACTCATTTCATTGCCAAGTTGAAATTGCTTAGAAAAATCAATAACCTTCATAGTTTGGAAATGAGGCTTAACATGTAAAGAATTATCAATTGAAATAACTAAAATTATACTTAAGGTCATGTTTTCAAATAAATTTTATGATAAGTCATTTTTTTTATAGTGTTGGATGTTTTGAATTCAATATCAAACTCTTTAATTATTAAAATTCATTTAGCTAATGTTCCTTGAATAGTAAGTTGTTTTAAAAGATAAGAGAACATGAACATTTTATCTAATAATAACCTTGTTTCCCATAAACAAATATAGAAACTTGGATAAATAAGAAATCAAATATAGAATACAATTCTCAATTAAGGGACATCCTATCTCAATATCTTATAAAACTTGGCTCATATAACCAATAAGTCTCTCTTCTTGATTTTCATCATTTTGAGTAATTACAACACCTATGGCCTTTCAATAACATTAACATAAATATTGAATGGTTCAATTAAATTAGGTTTTGTGAGTAAAAAATCACTTGAAATGGCATATTTCATGTTATTAAAGGTAGAATTAGAACCCACATCCCAGATATAAGAAATATTTTTCTTTAAAAGAATTTGTAAAGGATTAGACTTATCGAGAAAATCAGAAATGAATTTTCATATTAAATTGATTTTACCAAAAAAAACCTAAGACCAGATTGATATTTAGGAGGTGGTAAATCCTTAATTGATTTAATACATTTCGGATCAATTGAATCTCATTTGATTGATAATATGACCTAGAATCTTACCTTTATTTACTCCAAAAATAAACTTCTTAGGATTTAGAGAAATTTCATATTTTATTCATCCTATGGAGATTTCATGAAGATGATCAATACACTTATTTATCTTTTTATAATTCATGATGAGGTCATATAAGTAGAATTAAATAATAATGTTTATTAAATAAACAAAATCTACATGCATATCCCTTTAAAAATTGGCATTTGCATTCATTAAAATAAATAACATTTTATTAAAATAGAAAGGTACTCTACATGTAGTAAAAATAATTTTATGTCTATCTTCTAGTAATACAAAAAACTGATTGCAACTAGAAAACCTTTAAAGTGAAGACATCATTTCAAATCCTATAACTTGTAAAATATGATTAATTTTAGGAAGATGAAAATTATCTTTAACATTAACCTTATTTAGATCTCTAAAGTCCACACATAATCTAATATCACCATTATTTTTCTTAATAAGAACTAATTTAGCCACCCAATAAGAATATTTTATAGGAAAAATGACAGTACCATCCAACATTTTATCAAGCTCCTTGTTGATGGTGTCTTCTAACAAGGGGTTTATTCTTATAATCTTTTTCCTAATAGGTTTTGTTGATGCACTTTTAGTGCTCCTCATGTCACTAGAAAATAAGGGAAAGTGAGAAACTCAATTTAAATTCTTAGAATGACTTGGGTCTTGAGTTATTTCTACAACTATTATTTGGAATAGCAAAAATAGTTGAGATGTGATCACCACTTCAAAGTATGTAAGTAGACCCTATTGTAGGGACAATAAATGTTTATGTAGTGACACTTTTCTTGTTGATATTTATGGATTATCTTAATATTTTCCAATTAATGCCCAAATGTAAAATAATAGTGAATATTTATAGCATGGTCTAAGCTAAGGTGATTCATAAGTAGATCTAAGAGTGAGTAGGGTAAGGTAGAGGAGATATTATGCTTAAGATAATTAAATATACCAATTTTATTAAATTTTAAGAAAAAATACATGAAACTAACACCTACCAGCCCTAATGTAATGTTCAAAGCTAAATAAATGAAATTGAAGCTTCTAAGGAAGGAAAATGCATATATCTAACAACATACATTGAATAAGGTAACTCACTCATAGTAAATTACAGAAGCACATCTAGTAGCAAATGAGATTAAAATAGAATAAGTATTCTAATCAAATTAGTTAGCCTAGAATTAAGCTCAAGATAATAGATGCATGTAAAAAATGTAATTTCCAAATCAATTTGTAGAAAAAGAAACAATTAAACATCTATAAGTGTGAGAATTTAGAAATCACAAAACACACACACAAAAGAATACTATAGATAAACATTCAAATTCTTTGGCTCTCTTGTATTAATTATTATAATAGCTATTTTCTAATTATAAATTTAAGGGAGGACCCCTATTTATAGACTTCAAAATTGGGCCCATAAATGATTCCCAAATATAACCAAGTGGCTTAAAGTGCCACAAAATAATGGAATATTCTACATTCAAATTACAAAACATAATTGAATATCCCTAAGGGATTGGAAGTAGTTAAATTTCTTTTTTTTGTCGTTATTGCTTTTCATTTTCTTCATGGGTACATATTTTAGCATATGATTGTTAGTCTTTATCTATCTGAGCAAAGTCTAGGATCATGAGCCTAAACAAATCAGGTATGTCCTAGATCATCCTACTATCCTCCATGAGTATTGGCCTGAGTGCTTCTTCAATTAACTCTATCTTTTATATCCTATGATTGGAAATTGCTACAATGTCTATCACCTCTACAATTTCCTTGGCATTAACTACATCTTGATGGAACCATGTAATGAAGACATTCATCTATGCCGTAAACTCTTGGTCATCCATAAAAGAGCCATTAGGCTTGGTCACTCTAGTGCTCATGGTGTCCTTCAGTAAGTGGGATATTTTGAATTCAATTTTCTCAAAGGATTTGTTTTCATCCTTGCATTGGTCAAACCATGTCTTTAAAATTCTCCTCCTATTCATGAGGATGGTTTTTACTGGCACAATGTCTTTGAGAGACAAAACTTTGAGATCAAGGAATTTTTTTCTTATTTCCACTCTTACAAAGTTTATTAATTTCATGTCATAGTGTACAAGACACTGGCCAAGCTTTGTGACCATCATTCCTTGCTAGATTATATCTCCCTATCTATTATTTATAACCTTGTAGAGGAACATTGATCACATCATTGATTATTGTAATCAATGTGCCCTTTGGCACAGTGGGTAGTGTTTATTTTTTTAGCCTCTTTAATTCCTGTTGCATCCCCTTCATTAAAGTAATAGTTGATTCTGCTTGTACTTTCACTAAGGATATAGGATCTTCCTCATACTCTTGTACTTATCCAAGGCCATCTTTACTCTTCTTAGTCAAAGCAAATAGTGGTTCTTCACTCTCATATATCACAATTGAGCTTGATTATGGTTACTCTACTTGTCTCTTGACCACTCTCTTCATGGTACTAGTATTTACATTGAATCTCATGCTAGTTTGGGTTGTAGATTGGCTCACCTAAGGCATCCTTTACCTTATTTTTGGCATCATGCTTCTCACTTGATTTGGGGTGGTTGTAGCTACTAGCTAAATAGGAGGTGGTTTTAGTGGAAGTTCCTAAGAGGAGGAATAATCTAGGGTTGTCGATGGAATATATAAATTGGTAGGGTCTAATTGGCTAATTAAATAAAACAAATACTTGGCAAGGCCCATGTTGAGTATAAATGAGGGTAATGTTGAGGGCCCAATAATTTTGGCTATTTTGGTTGTGCATAGTGGTTGCTACAAGGTTAATGATTTGGTAATGGGTTTGAATGGCTTGTTAGATGTAAGGGGGCTAAGGGAAAGTGATGTACATTTTGTTGTAGATTAAGAAGGGGTAGAGCCCCATAATTTGGCTATCACTAGTGATTTGGTAGCTAGGTGAAGGTAGAATGTTGGTTGTTGCATGAAAGTTGAATTGGGGAATGGTGCCTCTAAAAGAAGTAGTGGTGGGGGATGTAACATGGGAGTGTGAGAAATAGTTGAATTAGGGGAAGTTATGAAAGTTACAATAATATAGAAGGAAGTAAAAGTTACAACACTTATATTAGAGCGTTGGGAAGCTAATGATGAAGACACTTCTCCTCTTATTTTGGTTCTAAGAGACTTATTCCTTGTGTAAAATTGTTTAATAAACCTCCTATCTAATGACTGTAGTCCTTCTAATGAGATTTTGATTCACTATGAGGACCCTTCCTCAAGATCAATGATATTGGGGCCTAGTTGGTCAGAGCTCTATGTGGTAGTTGTATACACAATATTTTCACACTTTTATCGATTACTGATGATTTACATCTTGAAAGAACCCATTACAATGCAATCTCTCTGAGTGCATGACTTAAAGGTTACACCAAGAAAGGGGTGGGTAGACCTTTGGTTCTTCATAGGATTATTGTCCCTTATTACCATTTTATTCCCCATCTATTCAGCTCCTAAAACCTTTCCTTAAGCTATCTCTCCTTACTTGCACATTCATCTAGTATTTTATTCTTTATATCCTTATTTCCCTTGCTTACTACCCTTTTTACCTATTCAATAATCTAGGTCAACCTAGTCAACCTAACACAGTCTGGGGTCACTTTAGTTCTTTAGGCCTAGTTTTCATCTAGCTAACCTAGCACAAACTTTAGGCATTATCTTGATAATGTGCTAGGTCAACCTAATCAACCTATCATAGCCAACATGTTTGAGTGATTTTTGGGTTAGATACTCCTATATATACAAGGTCATTTTGGTCATTTCCATATCAATGCAATCAAGAGTTATTATTCACTCGTGCTTCTTCACAATCTGCTCTTCCACCATTCTACTTGAGGAGTCTTAGCTTAGGTTTATTATTTGGAGAATATTAATCCTATGGATAGGTCTTAGATGATTTGGCCTAACAAAGTAATCCTTACAAACCACAAAAACCTCTTATAAATCCCCATTGGACAAGGAAGAGATTGAGTCATGATAGGTTCACTTTTAGGTAAGTATATTCTAGCTTTGTTCTCCTCTCTTTTAGTAGATAGAAATAACATAAGTGTTATCTCAAATAATATTAATCCTCATATTCATTATATTAGGGTGTTACTCATACTTAATTTATTTGAAATTCCCTATACATTTATTTGATTGCTTTACATCTAACCCCTTACTTTGTGCCATAAACTTTGGTGAGCACTAGATTAGTTTACTTTTCTTGTTATTAGATTATTTTACTTTCTTGTTTATTATCATAAGTGAATATAGAAACCATAGGAATCTTTTAGGGTTATTGTATGATTATGTTAGACTATAGGATTTGGAACCCTATCTATTATGATGTGTTATGATAGATGATACAAGTGATCCCCTAATCGGGTCTAGCATATCCTCATATTGGTTATGCTCCCACTTAAAAAAGTATGTACCCCAATCAAAAATGTAGGTTTGATATATCTTATTTGATCTAAGATTAATTCATGTGCACTATACAATTTTGATTGCATATATTTTGGTGAACTCAACATGAATCCTATCTCATTGTTGGTTGGATTATCTTCATGTTTCCATTTTTATTTACTTTCTTATTTAGTATTAAATCCACTTTGGATTCACCTTCATTACATAATGGTGAACCCAACATGAATTGTATCCCACCATTGGTTGGATTATATTCACCTTTCCATTTTTCCCCTTTCTTATTTAACATTATCTCCACTTTGGCTTCACCTTCATTACATTTTGTTGAACCCAATGTGAATCCTATCCCACCATTGGTTGGATTGTCTTCATGTTTCCATTTTTGTTTCCTTTATTATTTAGCATTAACTCCACTTTGTATTCACCTTCACTACATTTTAGTGAACTTGATGTGAATCCTATGCCACCACTGGTTAGATTGTCTTCATGTTTTCATTTTTGTTTCTTTTCTTATTTAGAATTAGGTCCACTTTGGCTTCACCTTCATTACATTTTGGTGAACTGAACATGAATCAAACCCTTATAATGTTTCTTTCACTTATTTTATTATTTTTTATCATTCCTTTTATCATCATTTTATCACTTATTTCTTCCTTGTTTTCATTCTCTAATTCATCACAAATTCAATGCATTTTATGGTTTATAAAATGGATGAGTAGAATTAAGGATATAGGTAAAATGATTTTCTTGTTTATTATACTAAGTTGACCTGGTCACCCTGGTGCTTTTTCTAACCTTTATATGCTATGCTAGGTTGACCTAGTCAACCTAGTCCTATCTTCAGACCTTATATTTTGTGCTAGGTTGACCGAGTCGACCTTGTATTATTTTCTATCTTCTATGCTTTCCAATTTAGCTTTTTACTTTCCTTATATGCCTAATTTAGTTCTTTGTCTAGTTGAATTAGTTATTTATCTCTATCTTTTATTCTTATTACTTAGAATTATTTTATTTTTATCCTCAAGCATCATTTCCCTCATTAAATTCTTCTTAGACAACCTAAATCAATTTAGACACTCTATGGGGTTCTCTTTGCTTCTTCTCCTTTCCTATCTCTTCTTCCTCTTTTTAGTTTTTGGGGAATATTGTGATGCCCATCCACACATTAATTTAAACTTTGGGTCATCTTGAGATGCCCACCTTCATGTCCTTTCAAAATTTAGGGCATCTTGTGATGCCCATCCCTACATCCACTTACCCTTTAGGGAATCTTGAGATGCCCACTCTTATTCTCCATTACATGCTACCAAATTAATTCAACTCCAAGAAACCTTTCGAGACACATAGGCTTGTCTCTCACATGCTCATCCTTGATATAGCCATTAATTTAGGATCCTTTTTCTTCTTTTCATACTTTATCTATATATCTATATAGCATCTTTCTATAGGTTACTTTAGCATGGGTATCTCCATATGCAAAAGTTTCCTTCCTTTTCAAACCTTTAGTCCTCCCTTTCGGTCTTTTGGTTTCTTGATGTACCATAGTCTTCATTTCCTTTATTTTCAAACCTTTAGTCCTCCCTTTTGGTCTTTTGGTTTATGGATGTACCATAGTCTTCATTTCCTTTCTTTTTAAACCTTTAGTCCTCCCTTTTGGTCTTTTAGTTTCTTGATGTACTATAGTCTTCATCACTTATCTTTTCATTCTCCTTTTGCTTAACAATGTTATTTTGGCATTTTCTTAGGATTTTATTTTATGAGTTGCTTGGTAAGACTATAGATAAAACCTGGCCCTCCTCATAAAATGACCATTCTTTTTACTTCTCATTTTTTACTTTTCATTATTTTGATGCTTGCTAATGATATTTTGGCATCCTTTGGGTCTTTTTGTGAGGTGATTTACATAAAGGCTCCCTCACTTTTTACTTATTAGCACCCCTTGGGTTTTCATTTTGTGGGTTTCTTGGTAAGACCATGTATAAAACCTGACCCTCCTCATAAAATTACCTTTTTTCATGTTCTTTGTGATCCTTGTTATTTAGACATTAACTTTTTCTTCCTTTTCTAGATGGAATGTGTAAACAATCTATGTTAGCATGTTTTCCTTCACTTCTCGCAGTCTTATGATAAGGAATCACACCTTTGCCATCATTTTATTTCTTTTTTCCCTTTGTCACATTTTTTTTAATTTGAAGAAATTCAAATTTTTTACATGTGTCATTTTCCTCTTTATTTGCCTTCACCTCCACATTTGGATAAAATAAGGTCAAAGTCAAGATAACACTTTTATTTCACCTGGATTTACAAGACTCTTAGAAACTATGCTCTTTGATTTTATCTCTCTTAGCAACCTTGTCCCAAAGTTTTCAAATAAAATTCATCTTTAGAACCCATGTTTGGTCTTCTAAATCCATATGGAGGATAAATTTAAAAAAAATTAAAATTAAATCATTTGAAAATAAAAAGAAATGATATCTAAAAGGAAACATATAAATCTTAAAAGTCTAATCACATAAAAAGACATGATTACAAACACATATCCTATCTCTAATCAAAGCTCAAACTCCATAGTTAGCTTCACATAGAGCTGAAGTCCTTTGGGGTGTGGTAGGCTAGTAGATTAGAAGAGGGAATTTAATTTTTTTTTATAGTGTTACCTACTTTCTCACGCAAGCACCCAATCTTTGTAGTAGATCGATGGCTCTATAAGGGGTCCTAAGGAGTGGGAAACACATCATGGGGATGTATTTCCATTTTAATTTTCATGCATATATCCTTCATAAGATGATCTATATACTCCATTTTTTGACCTAATACTTATGTAGCTAAGAGAAGTTCTTCAGAGTCCTTAAGATCAATATTCCTCTTATTTTGACAAACCAAATTTGAGTGTCTTGACTTCGATAAAGAGTTCTTCTACCTTGGTTTTTCCTTCATTTTCCCCTCTACCCCATTTCATTTCCCACCTTGATAGACAAATTATGATTCCAAATCTATTTTCCCTCTTCCTTAAATTCCTTTTTCTTCATTTATTAAAAACATGCTAACACTACTTTGTTTCATTTTTATCTATCTTTAGATGCAAAAAAATATGTTTAATAAACTATAGATCATTTTCATCATGTTATATATATTTACTAAAACTAATTTTCTTTCTTTTTCCCATTTATCTTGATTTTTTTGTTCTATTGTTGCAGACACATGAGTTTTTACCCTTTTTCCATTATTACATGAGATGTGGATTGTTACTGCTCACCCAACCATGTTGTTTCCCTTTTATGCACCCCCTTTTTGCATTGATGATCGAGATGTGGATTGGTACTACTCACTCATCAATATTGTTTTAACATTTTTATTTTTAAATCCTCTTTTTACCATATTTTTTGAAATGTATCCTTGATTTTATTTGGTGAGTTTGCCTTTTCTTACTTGAGGTTTACTTGTTTGAGTTTTTCAATATTTAGTAGCCTTGCCTTTTTGGTTACCCAATTTACTCTTATTTAACTTGGTCATTTGGTCTAAGATAGCACTTGTCACCCAGCTTGCCAAATTCCAAAGTTCATCCCATCCACATAACACCAGTTATCTTGGATTTTATTAAATTTGTTTGTTTTTTATCCTTAGTTTTATATTTATGGGTTTCTCCAAAGCAGTATCTATGCCTCCATAACCAAAACTAAAACATAGCTGATAAACATCCCATGATAAAGGTAAGTCAAGGTACGCATCATTTACTTTTTAGTTAGTTTCCTTTTTTATCATTTAATTTTAGTTATTTCATGATTTTTAAAATAATATAGTTTTTTTATCATCAACATTGTGTGTGTCCTTGTTTTCTTTCTTGAAGCACCATCCCCTATTACACATTTTTGACACATGATGAGCTTTGAGTGGGGCATATGCATATAGATAATATTTTCACACTTTCATCAATTATTGGCACTTTAAATCTTGCATAAACCCATTGAAACTCAATCTCTCTAAGTGCATACCTTAAGGGGTGCACCGATAAAGGGGTTGTTAGACCTTTGGTGCTTCAAAATATTATTGTCCCTTACTACCATATTATTCCCTATCTATTCAACTCCTACAACCTTTCCCCAAGATATCTCTCCTTCTTTGCACATTCCTCTAGTATTTTCATCTTTCTATCCTTATTTCCCTTGCTTAGTACCCTTTTTACATATTTAGTAAGATAGGTCAACTTGGTTGACCTAGCACAATCTAGGGTCACTTTAGTTATTTAGGCCTAGTTTCCATCTAGTTGACCTAACACAAACTTCAGGTATTAGCTTGATAATATGCTAGGTTAACTTGGTTGACCTAGCATAACTGACATGTCTGAGTTATTTTTGGGTCAGATACTCATATATATACAAGGTCATTTTAGTCATTTCCATATCAATGCAATTAAGAGTTTTTATTTGCTCATACTTCTTCACAATTTGCTCTTCCACCATTCTACTTAAGGAATATTATCTTTAGTTTCTTATTTGGAGGATATTAGTCTTGTGGATAGGTATTAGATGCTTGGCCTAACAAAGTAATCCTTATGAACTACAACAACCTCTTACAAAACCCCATTGGCCATTGAAGTGATTGAGTCATGACAGGTTCACATTCAAGTAAGTATATTCTATTTTTTTTCTCTTATTTTTTATTAGATAGAAGTAGCATAAGTGTTGGTTCAAAAAATATTACTCCTAATATTCCATGTATTAGGGTGTTACTCATACTTAATTTTTTTGAAGTTCCCTATCTATGTATTTGATTTTTTTACATCTAACCCCTTACTTTGTGCCATAAACTTTGGTGAGCACTAGATTAGTTTATTTTCTTGTTTATTATCATAAGTGAATATATAAACCATAGGACTCTTTTAGGGTTGTGTGATTAAGTTAGGATATAGGATTTAGAACCCTACCTAGTATGATGTGTTGTGATAACTAATACAAGTGATCCCCTAATCGGGTCTAGTGGATCTTTATATTGGTCATGCTCTAACTTAAAACATGTGGGCCCCAATCAGAATTATAGGTGTGATCTATCTTATCTGATCTAGGATTGATTCATGCACACCATGCAATTATGAATACATATAGTAGCTTCCTCAGTAGATGAAGCTAAAATTACAATACCTTCATATGGGGTAGGCTAGTCACTAGATTCTCCTTGATTAGATCTCAGAGGTAGGTCTTGCCCACTTGGAGTAACCTAAATTGGGGGTCTTCAGGGCTTATTTTTGATGAGAGGAGTGTCATAATCTTATAATTCTTATTTATCTTCATAATATACATTGAACATGCTCCCATATGTTGGTGGGAGTTGAGGCCTTTTTATATCCTCTTTTCTCAATCAAGCCTCAGTTCAAATGATATATTCTTCCTTGCCATGTTTCTCAAGACTACCTTCTCATTTATTACATCGAGGTATATCTAATCATGTACCTCATCCTGATGCTTATACTCTACAACCACATCTCTTTTGAATTTGACAAGGTGCTTAGCAATGACCTAGTTAGGATCCCACATTTTGAGGTCATCATTAGGAAATAGGTATGAATCCATATGCCATGATGCCACTATTATATCTTGCCATTATTTCACCTTGGATCTCCCTAGCTAGTAAGGGGACTTATGTGGGGGAGTATTTTCTTTCTCTTAAAAAGTATATCAATTCCATGGAGCATTTAGTATGTTATCTCCTCTTCTGCCAACTTCATTGGCACATACCTTGGTAGCCTAAAGGGAACTACCATTACCCCTTCTACTTAGATGACTATATAATTAGGGTAAGGCCAAAATTTACCTGTCTCTTAGTGTCATTCTAACCTCTGATGGAACCCTTTGCATTTCACATTTTTTAATTGACTTGTAGTTAGGGGGTAGAAATCCTCTACTATTATCTTTGTTATTTTAACTAAAGTAGTGGATGTGTAATGAAAAAAAAGATTGGGGCATAACTTCTTGCCTCTGAAGAGACCATATATTTGGACCCAATTGCATAATTGCATAAATGGTATCCAATAGATAGCTCATCATATAGAATGGATGTATATTTTGACATGTTTGATTCATATCAGTAATCAAATTCTCACTAATAATTTCCCCAAGTGGGGGAACCTATTTCTCCTCTAGAATTAGTTACAATAATGGGATAATCCTTATGCCTATATATCTAATATGAACATTACCAAATATCTTGTTTAGTAAGGCCATGCCAATCCTTACCCTTTTTTTAAATTTTTGGATGTATAGGTCTCTCTAGTCATTCATGTAGATAATTCCCTTTGGGTCAGTTACCTATGAGGCTAGGACTTTATCTAGAGTGTGCACCTCATGCCAATTTTTTGTGATGCTCTGGTTAAACTCCACCTATGGTAATAATTTTCAAAACTTGGCCTTGAAATGAAGGTGATGGGGAATCCTTAGTGCATGTATTTGAGTCATCCATCCTCGCATTTTGATATCCTAAAGATGCCATATACTAGGTCTACACTTGGCATGACCTCTGGTTTTGTTGTGTCTTTGTGAAGGTTAACATTTAGGATTCTAGGATATTAGAAGCAAGCTAAATAATATGGGGCATGGTTTCAAAATTATCAAGGCCCCTAAATTCTTTAACATTTTAATACACACTACTATAATGTTTATCCCCTATGTCTATGTCATTAAGGATGAACTCTATATCCTTAAAGATGACTGAATTACCAAATTAAAATAAGAAATCATCATTTTTGAATGAAATGCCTTTACCAAAAGTGAAAGATATTATTTGTGCCATTTACATAGTTTTTTTAGGTAATAATTGGCATCTTTGTGTACTTCTCTACAACTTTAGAGCTCCAATAATGGTGTTTTGGTCACAATCTAGGAAGAGCTCTAGCCTAGTCAAACTTTGAAAACATAGATAACAAAGAGAGAGAAGATGCTTAGGGATTAAAATGTAAGTGTAGGTAATAATGATTGAGTTGAGTATCCTTTTGAGCATTACCTTGATTAATGTAATTTTGTATGGTGATTTTGGTTTATGCCACATTAATGGAGAGCTCATCACCTTTGCATTCAAAATTTAGCATTGATTTGCCTTCGATTCATCATTAATTTTATATTTAAGGCTAAATATTGCCATATTTTGACACATGGCATACCGCATCAGATCCATATAGGCATTCATAGATCTTGAAGATGACTAAGTTTCTTAGTCATCTCAAATTAGGACATGTGGCACTTTCTAATTGGTCTCTGGTACTCTGGATGTGTCTCTATGTGATGAATCATTTATTCAGTGCCATGTGGCATCCTTTAAGTTATGGCGAGTTATGAGGAAGGGACCTATAATTTAATTAGTAGTGAGATTTCCACTTGTCATTTTTTCAAACAATAAAGACCATGCTTAGATAGGTGTCACCTCTTGATTGGTCTCAGTGGCAATTCTAAAATCTATGTTAAACATGTGGCTCAAGGGGACCCATGCATTAATCTTGGTAGCAATCTATGGATCTCAAATGTAGCCTAGTGTGTCTGACACTTGGCATCATCTCATGGGTCTAGTGGGGACACACATCACTTTGGTGGGATCTCATAGGTGATCAAGTGGTTCTTTAGACAGAAGTAATGCAGGCATGATAAGTGTCATCATCATGTGGGATATGCATTATTCTCACAAGCTTCTCTTCATTATTATACCACTTGTCATTATTGAAAGGGGATTTAGATATCTAGATACCATTGAGCCTTTATTATATGTCTTAGGTGCATGCACCTATTTATTTGGTGGGCTTTAGGATCTTCACACATAGCCTATGGATTTGAATTCAAATGGCTAGTTCTTTCATGAGATCTCAAGATGGTGCCATGTGGTATCTTTCTGATCCATATTGGTTCCAAGTGTTATGCAAAAAGAAAATTTATTTTAGAATCTAATTTATAATTAGGCATCATGTGAGGCATCACAAACCACTACATTTAATTTAAAATTCTACAAAGTCATGTGAGAAGATAAGTTAGACTTCAAGAGACGTCAAATGCCTATCATAAGTAAACTATAATAAGTTTAAAGCAAAAATTCTCAAGTAAATACTTTAAACAAATAAAAAGGTTAGTATATTAATATCAAGAAATGGTTATTGAGTTCATGCCAACTTGAGGACTTGATATGACATTCTTGATTAAGCTTGTCTACACATTTTGAATCTATTCTTGGTTAAATACTCATTGGAAACCTTTCAAAAATTCAATTCAATCTTGTAATAATATAAATATTTTTAAATGCTAATTTATATTACAAGATGAATATATAATTAAAAATTACTAGGGATTATTTTATACATCACTATGAAGTTAAATGACTTATCAAAATTGGTATCTTAGGCAATTTTGTAAGATTAAGATAGGAGGGTCCCCATTCTAGGAATAGGGGGTAGTTGAGCATAAATAAATGGTGACCTATGTGGAGAAACATCACAAAATTTTAGAATATAGATATGTTATTTAAAGATAAATCAAATATTATTAATCTTACTATGATTTTTAGTTAGTATCAAAACATTCTTTTAGAACTAATGAAAGCTCATAAGTTGGAACTAGAGTTTAAATATTGTAGACAAACATACTATGTGTGTGCTTTGTAGTTCATTGACCATTTCCATTGGGTTTAGAAATGATAACTTTCAATATTCAAGACATCAGAGCATAAAATGACTTAAACATTATTTAGATTTAAATAATAATGCTTTTCTAAATTAGGGATGGCTTGGGTATTGCTTTGCTTCCAGCCAAGTGTCCATTACCCTGATAGAGATACCTTTAGCTCCACTCTGGGCCTTGCTTTACTAATATCCAAGCATCCATAGCCCCAGTAGAGGTTTGAATAATCATATGATTTCAATTCATTGGTATATCATTTTTTTACACCTACATTCATAAACTAGAATGATTGGGAACCAAAATTAGCCAGGTGTAAAGATTATGTCAAGACATAATTTGAATGTTATTCACTCTCAAATAGCAAGTTTTGCCTAGGACATTAATTTATTGGATTTGAGTGGTAATTTGATGGTATACATGGGTTTAAAATATTGTTCAAGCAATTATTTAGTCATTTATACTATATTATAGGTTTAACATAACCTAAGATTTTCATAGTAAAACTAATTTCTAATTAACCCCGCCCAAATTTTCTAAATTATAACAATGCTAAAGGATTCCAAACTTTAGATTACAAATTTTTAAGATATTTAATCCCTTCTTCCCATTTTAGGACTAGGCTAATGCAAATTGAGCCAAAGATTTCTTGTCTAGAGGACTTATTGCTAAACTATGACACACAATAGGAAATAAACAAATGAAAGAAAGAAAGAACAAGATAGGAAAACAGATCAAGAAATTAGGAAAAAAAGAAAAGGAAAAGAGGCTTACTCTCCTTTTAGAATTTATGATAGAGTGGAAAATAAGTAATAATTCATGTATTACCCATTGACGGGCAAGGCTAAGTCATTCCCTTATAGATCTTTGAGTCTAAATGTGTTTTCACTGAGTATCTCTTCTAGTTGATAGGGTCCAATCCAAAGGGGGTGAATTTTTCATGTTGTCATTTTTTCTCATGGGATTTTTTCCATATTAGGACTAAGTCTAAGATTTAGAATGCTTTAACTTTGGCTCACTTATCAAACCATCTTTTCACAACATCCTAATGCTTGCTAAAAATTTTCAATGCTTCTTCTCTATCATCCTATATTTGGATGATGTTTATGATCCATGACTACACTCTTTCATTATCTTCCATATACTCGGCCATGAATTCATATATAAGAAGCTTAAAAGTAATGGTAAATATAGGTTTATACCCATAAACTAAAATAAATGGGGATGTATTGAGAGCCTACTTGTATCTGGTTCTATCTAACCATAGAGTAAACTTGAGTAGGGATTGCCATTATCTTGGTCTCTTTTTTTAAAAAAATTTGATGGCATTGATCAAGTTTTTGTTGGTGGATTTAGCTACCCTATTACCCTAAGGGTAATAATTTGAAGCAAACTTGATGATGATCTGATTGTCATAGGCCCATTCAGTGAACTCAACTGATGTAAAGGTTGGGACATTATCACACATTAGAGATAGGGGTGTCCCAAATTGGGTGGTAATGGTTTCTTCTAAGAACTTGATGACATCAATTGTTTTGCTATTTTTGGTTTCCACTGATTTAGTCCACCTTGTGCAATAGTCTATGGTAGTGAGAAAAAATTTATGTCCCATCAAGGAGTTGGGATTGATTACTCCTATTAAATCAAGACCCCATTATGTAAATGGCTTTGCCTTGATTACTGGCTACAAAGGCATGTCTATCTTTACTTATCCTTGATTGAACACCTAACATTGGTGGCATGTTCACACATGATCATGTGCATCTCTAAAAATAGTTAGCCAATAATAGCCATCCCTTAATATATTATGTGCATTAGTACATCACAAAGGATGGATGCTTCCAAATTTGTCATGGAAACTATCCATGATCTCAGTGGCTTCAACTTTAGAAACATACCTTAGATAAATTCATTCATAGTTCTTTCTATAGAGGACCCTTCCCTTGATCATAAAGTGCGATGACCTTAATCAGGGGGATATTTTTTTTTATCTTTTAAGGTTCAAGGAACATACTCCTTGAAACAAGTAATGAACAATGTCTTTGTACTAATCTCCTCCAGGTACTTTATTTGCTTCAACTTGTAAAACATCAATGTGAGGATTAGTATTTTAAATGAGTTGGATAAGACTTTGACCCCTAACTAGTTTGGCAAATTTTATCTCTAAATCATATTCTTGAAGTTTGGTTATCTACTTCCCTCTTATTTTTGTGAGTTTATTATATCCTATCATTAACTTAATAGATGGATCAGACACTATAACATATGTCTTTTTTTTCAAGATGTAATGTATATATTTATTTATAACCTTCATTAATGTGTAAACTTGCTTGTCTAGAATAGGGTAGTTAAGCTCTACATTCTTGAAATTAGTGCTTATAAATGCTATAGGGTTGTCTTTGTCATCTTATTTTTGTGTCAATATAGTAAAAATAGTATGACTAGAATTGAAAGAGTATAGATAGAAATCTTTACTAAAATCAAAACTTATGAGGATAGGGGCTTGACCAATAGCATCCTTGTTGTCCTAAAAATCCTTCTTCACCTCATTTGTCCATTATATCTTAGCATCCTTATTTATCATTGCATTGAGAGGTCTCACTATATCTATAAAACTATAAAAAAACTTCCTCACAAATTTGATTTTGCGAAAGAGATATTTTAACTCTTTTTTGCTATTTGGAACTTCTACGTTTGAAATTGCATTTATTTTATTAGGGTATATGGCCATACCTTCTTGAGTGATCACATGTCCTAGGAGTTTACCTTAAGTCACATAAAAGATGATTTTTGAGGGGTTTAAGGAAATGTCATACCTTTTGCACTTCTCCAACACTTGTTCTAAATGCATCATGTGGTCTCCCCTATTATTATAAAAATGGTTAGGCCAACCATGTAAATAATAATGCATTTTCCTATCAATCCATGGAATTCATGGTCTATTTCTCACTATAAATTTGTCCCTACATTGATAATTATGAATGGAATTCATTTGTAGACAAACATTCCCAATTTAATCATGATGGTAGTCTTCATCTTGTCATTCTTATTTTCAAAGACTTGGTTGTAGCCTAAAAATCTATCCAATAATGGCATCATTCAAGAGCCACTTAATAGCTATATGAGTTCATCCAAAGATGGCAAGGGATAAATATTCTTTTTAAAAGATTTGTTTAAGTTATATAAATCAACACAAAGCTTAATTTTTCCATTCTTCTTCTAGATAGGCACAAGGCTGGCCACCCACATTGAGTGTCGTATAGGAAAAATGATCCCTTCATCAAGAAATTTATTTACTTATTTATAAATTAGTGGTTTCAACACTGTATTTACTAATATTTTCCTTTGCCAAAAAGGTTTGTAGGCTTCCCTTAAGGGGATGGTGTGAGTAATCACACTAGTGTCAAATATTCTTAGGTCATCATATGACCATATGATATCATCCTTCAACTTAGTTAAGAGAGAAACAAATTTATTCCCTTGTTAGTGAAAAATATATGAATGGTGATGATTTGTTCCCCCCTAGGACCTCCCAAATTGATTTGTTTGTAGTCCTTCCCACTTACTTTAGGCTTCTTGGTTTCAATCTCTTACTTATCTATATATAACATCATTTCCAAGGAAATCATACCTTTGGGGATTTGATTCTCTTTAAGATAGATTAATCCTTCCTCATTTTCCTTTAAATATTGTTTAGGAGTTTCATCTCATTCATCAAGGACATGAGATTCAAATGCACTAGTATTGCATAAGAAGTTAATTATCTACTGGTCATCATCAAAGACTTGGAAGTGATTGATGTTATCTAAAATGGAGGGGCATGAAATTATCTCCACAATAAACTCTTGAAACTTTAAATCCTCTATAGGAACCAAGTTCATTGCTTCTAAATATATAACATATGTCAGTTGGTTCTATTCCCTAGGCAAGGAAATAATGTTGAATGAGTCAAAATACTTGATTAAATCCCAAGATCTAAATTTATACTTTCTTAAACAATAAATTTTACATTGATATATAATTTTAATTTGATTCATAACTAGTGCATAATCACCATAAACTAATAGTTCTTTAACCTTATGTTTAATTGAAAATTGAAGTCCTACAATAAGAGCTTTATATTATACTAAATTGTTAGTGTAAGAGAACTATAATTTATAAGAATATATATACTCTTTACCTTCAAGGTTTTTAGGACAATACCAATACCTAGAAATTGTTTTTCTCATACACCATCAAAATTCAATGTCCAAGGACCTTTATTTTCTTCTTTCATCTCACTATCACTTCCAATAATGTTAGTGATTTCCAGAGCATAAATACCCAAGTTAGAGGTTTGGTAGTTTACCTTTTCATTCTTGGAATTGTATTATATAATTATATACTTCATCTTGGGTTCCATTTCGATCCTAATATAATTTTGGATCCCTCACCAATGTATCCACATGTGAGAACAATTTATGGACATACATCCATTCAAATATTTAGTACAATCATGGCTTAGTAACAATCCATAGGATTCTGTTAAATTAATGACTTGAATGTTGATGAGATATTTGATTCAAGGCTCATGATCTATCTACATATATATATTTAACAATTCACCAATTACCTTCACTCTTGACTTATCTAACTGCACCACTACCTTTTTAGATTTGACTAGGTTTAACCCCATTTTTTCACAAATTCTTAGAGTCATAATATTAGATAAAGCACTAGAGTCAAGTAAGTAATTATGGAGATTCTTAACAAAAATTCTAATAGTTAAGAATAATGGTGAAACTTCATGCTTACTCTTAAACATCACTACATTTTCATGATCTTGTTTATCCTTACTAGAGATAGGCCTCTCATTTAGTGATTTTAATAGAAAATCATGTTGTTTAATAATTTGTGTGAGATCATAAAATTTTATGTTTTCCTTGATCTTATTCATGTCCACTAATATGTTGTATCCACCTTTTGATGTTGTGTAAGGAGATTCTGTCAATGGTTGACTCTCCTTACCTTTATAGTGTGGAGGGTTATTATCTATCCTACCATTAGGAGGAGTGTTTGATTTGTTAGGTGGGGTGGAAGTTGTTAGAGGTGGGATCTAACCTTTTCTTCTCAAGGTGTAATTGATCCTTTGGTACTGCTATAAATCATCCACCTCTTCAACATTGTCTTTAGGTTTATTCTCATCTTGGTTGGGAAAGTCATAAGTCTCAACCATGAGGATCAATTGAGGGGCTCTAAAGGCATCATTAGAGTTATCAAAAAATTAGCATTGATTTGATCGATGGGATTCATGTCGAATCCTTACATCTAGCTCTGAATGGATTCAAATGCATCACAAACTCAACATAATCAAGTTCTCCATGTATAGAAGTATTGTGCACTTAGCACCAGTTAGTCAAGGCCATGTCACAAATATTGATCTCATGTAGTTTACTCAAAGGGGGCTCACTATTATTGCTAGGTATATTATATTTTTGGAAATTATAATTTCAATTGGATCTCTTAGTAGGGTTACCCATTTGTGTCTTGAGATCCAATAAATTGTTAGCAAGACTTTAAATAGTCCTTTGGATTGAGTCTCCCTTTAGGGGTTATAGGTTCTTATATTGGGTGGTAGCTTGGACATTGGTGTTGTTAATAGGCACCATTACTTGATTATTCTAAGCGTGTGCATTTGTATTTTCTTGCTTGAATAAACCAAGTTGTTGGTTAGGTGTAACATGGCTCAAAGGCAATTGGTTGAGCACTAGTATTTGGTTCAATGTAGGCTAGTTTTGATTCATGTTAGGGATGAAATTTAGACTAGGCAAATTTGAATCAAATGTTGGTATGGAAAAGGTAAGATGCCCTTACAGGTGAATTTGATCATCAATATGAATAGCCTCAACATAGGCTAATGGTAACATATCAATGCCCATGGATCTTGTCAAGAAGATATCTATCATTGGATCTAAAGCATTCTTATAAATTTTCCAAATCTAAGTCATTAGTAGGTTTATATTTTGGGTATGTTATGGTGTACATCTTTTGTAACCTATCATTGAATATCTTGATTGGATTTTTTGGGTTCATTTTTTGGGTGATAAACTATTGGTATACTACTCCTAAACTAACTACCCTTACAAATTGGGAGATAAAGGCATCATTAAACTTACCCCACCCTATGATGGAATCTTTAGGTAATTTAATGAACCAATCATAAGTGACATCTCTAAAGGTGAATGGAAAAAGGTGATAGGCCACATCCTCATGAATCACATTAATCAACCTTAAATATGCCTTCAATGACTTCACATGATCTTCATTTATCACTCTCCCAGTGGGGTAAAGAGAGGTATATACTTCTTTGAGTTTTTAGGTAAATCATGCATGGGCCTAAGGATATTAATAGATGAGCCAATTAACCATGCCATGATTGGATTTTTTATAAGGGGTTGTAAATTTTGGTTAGATGGGGAATTTGGTTGGGTTATAGACTTCGTACATCTGCCTTTATCTATTCTTGCCTTTTTATGGGTTTCTAAGGATGTTAAATGGGTACTAGGTTTAGATCAAGACCTAGTTCTAATCCTAGGCAACTCTAGGATGCAGGATGGGTATTGAATCACAAGGATATTTAAATATGACCTCACAAGAGGGTAAATATTAAAAATACTAATGAGTCTTTGAAAAAAAATCTTAGATCAAGCAAATCCACCTTGGCCTTTGAGTATGTAATCTATGAAACCTCAAATTTATTAAACCCTACACAAATATTGTTAGTTTTGTACATAAACCTATAAAGATCAGTGTTAAACCCATGTAACCAAGTGTTTAAATGACTTATTTAATAACACAATAGTGTCATACTATTTTAGTATAAATTTATGCAAATATATACTTAAATCCAAATGAAATAGAGCAATTAGGTTCTTAAACATCTAGATATAGCATCAACAACATGTTATAGAATAATCTTTGCACAAATATTCCAATTTCTTAACAAATGTATACCAAACTTTGTAAATATGACCAAAATAACACTTAATATGTGTAAATATTGAGGTTTTTCACCTATATTCACATGATTTTAAGAAAATATCTAGATTACTTTAACAAATTTGCATGAATGAACACTAACTTGATGAAATATTTCAAAGGATGAAAATATCCTTGTAAAAGATGCAAAGACTTATGTAAATAATGTAGATCCTTAGTGTTCTTTAATAATATTCATGTACTTGAATCAAATAAGTGTGTATATAATGAATTACACTATAATTCTACAAGGATTTATGCAAATAGTTGCACAGGTCATCCTTCTAGTGCCAAAAAAATTCCCTTCCTATTGATGCACTTTTAGTGCTCCCTATGTCACTAGGGAACAAGGGGAAAATGAGAAACTCAATTTAAAGTCCTAGAATGAATTGGGGATTGAGTTGTTTATATAAATATTACTTGGAATAACATAAATAGAAGAGATGTGATCACCACTTCAAAGTCTACAAGAATACCTTACTATAGGGACAAGAAATGTTTATGTAGTGACACTTTTCTTGCCAATCTTTATGGATTATCTTAATATTTTACAATTAATACCCAAAATCTAAAATAATAGTGAATATTTACCATATGGTATATGCTAAGGTGATTCATAGGTAGATCCAAGAGTGATTAGGGTAAGGCATAGAAGATATTGTGCTTAAGATAACTAAACATACCAATTTTACTAACTTTTAAGGCAAAATATATGAAACTAACACCTATTAGCCCTAACATAATGCTCAAAGCTAATAAATGTAGTTGAAGCTTCTAAGGAAGGAAAATACATATATCTAATAGCATACATTACACAATTTAACTCACTCATAGTAAATTACATAAGCACATTTAGTATAAAATGAGATGAAAATAGAGCAAGTATTCTAATCAAATTAGTCAACATAAGCTCAAATGAATAGATGAACATATAAATTAAATTGCCAAATCAATTTGTAGAAAAGGAAATAATTAAACATCTATAAGTGTGAGAATTATCAAGACACATAGAACACTGAAGACAAACATTCAAATTCTTTGGCTCTCTTGTATTAATTCTTGTAATAGCTATTTGTTTATTACAAACTAAGGGGAGGACCCATATTTATAAGCTTAAAAATTTCCCAAGATGTCCTCAAGTGGGCCCAAAAGTGGCAGCCAAATATAACCAAGTGGTTTAAACTACCAAAAAATAATGGAATATTCTACATTAAACTTACAAAACATAACTAAATATCCTGGAGGTGGTTGAGTTCCTTGTTATTGTTGTTGTTGCTTATTTTTTTCATTTTCTTCTTAAGTGCATATTTTAGCACATGCCTAGTAGTCTTTATCTATCTAAGAAAAGTATAAGATCATGGGCATGAACAAATTAGATATGTTTTGGATAAGCCTGCTATGCTTTATGAGTATTGGCCTGAGTGCCTCTTCAATTGCCTCTACATTTTGTAGCCTTTGATTAGTGAATGCTACAATGTCTATCACCTATGCAATTGTCTTGGCAATAGATAAATCTTGCTGGAACCATGAAATTAAGGCCTTCATCTATTCCCTAAAATCATGGTCATCCATGAAAGAGACATCAATTTTGGCCACTCTGGTGATCATGGCATCCTTCAGTAAGTTGGGTATTTTGAATTCAATTTTCTCAAAGGATGTGTTTGCATTCTTGGGTTAACTATCCATGTCTTCAAAATTTTCCTCCTATTCATGAGGATAGTTTGTATAGGCATAATGTCTTTGAGAGGCAAAAATTTGATATCAAGGAATTTATTGCTTCTTTCCACTCTCACCAAGTTTGTTAACTTGGTGTCATAGTGGACAAGACATTGGTAAAGCTTTGTGATGACCTTGGTTTGCTTGATCCCATCTCCTTATATCTTCTTCATAACCTTGTAGAGGTTGAAAACATCGATCACATCATTGATTATTGAAATCAATGTGCCCTATAGTATAGTGGGAAGGGTTTATTATTTTAGTCTCTTTAGTTCCTATTACATCCCCATCATCAAAGCAATAGTTGATTACACCTGTGCTTACACTGAGGATATAAGATCCTCTTCATACTCTTATAATTCTCTAAGGCTAGCCTTCTAATCACCAGAGTGACCAAGACTAATATCTATTTTGTAGATGACCAAGTGTTTAGGGAATAGATGAAGGTCTTAATTACATGGTTTCAACAAGATGTAGCTAATGCCAAGACAACTGCATAGGTGATAGACATTATACAATTCACTAATCAGAGGCTATAGAAGGTAGAGGCAATTGAAGAGGTACTCATGAAAATACCCATGGAGCATAGTAGGCTAATCTAAAACATACTTGATTTCTTCACTTTCATATATCACAATCAAGCTTGACTATGGTTGCTCTACTTACCTCCTAACCACTCTCTTCATGATACTAGTATCTGCATCAAATCTCATTCTAATTTAGGTTATAGTTTGGCTCATTTAAGGCCTCCCTTGCCTTATTGTCTACATCATGCTTTTCACCCAATTTGGGGTGGCTATAACTATTGGCTGAGTGGGAGGTGGTTGTAATAGAAGTGCTTGACAAGAGGAATAATCTAGAGCCATAGAAATAATATCTAAATTGGTAGGGTATAATTGGACAAGTGGATCAAATAAAGACTTGGTAGGTCCCATGTTGAGTATAAATGAGGGTAATGTTGGGGGCCTAATAATTTTAACTACTATGGTTAGGAGAAGTGGCTGCTTCTAGGTGAATGATTTGGGAATGGGTTTGAGTGGCTTGGTGGATGCAAGGGGGCTAAGGGAGAGTAATGCACTTGTTGAGGTATCTTTAAAAGGGGTAAAACCCATAGATTGGATATCATTAGTTATTTAGGAGATAGGTGGAGGTGGTATTTTTGTTATGGCATGGGAGATGAATTGGGTAATGGTTCCACCAAAGTAGGTAGTGTTGGGAGATGTGAATATGGGAGTGTGAGTAGAAGCCAAAGCAAGGGCAGTTGTGAAAGTTCCAATAACAATGAAGAAAGGAAAATTTATAACACTTACATTGGGGGGTCAAGAAGTTGATGATAAATACACTACTCATCTTGTGGTGGTTTTAGGAGACTTTTTCCTTGAGTAAACTCATTCAATAGTCCTCCTAGCCAGTGTCTATAGTCCTTCTAATGATATTTCAATTCCTTATGGGGACCCTTCCTCAAGATCAATGATATTGGGACCTAGTTGGTTAGAGCTATGTGTGGTAGCTTCTTTAGTAGATGCATCTACAATTGTAGGACCTTAAGAGGGGCTATGATAGTCACTGATTTCTCCTTGCTCAAAGATTAGAGGTAGGTCTTGCCTACTAAGAGTAGCCTAAAGTGGGGGTTTTTAGGTCCTATTTCTAAGAAGAGTATCATCCTCTTCTACTTCTTCTTCCTTCTCTTTATAATCTACATTGAACATGTTCCCATGTGTTGGTGGGATTTGAGGCCTTGTTATATCCTCTTTCTTCCTTTATCACTCAAGCCTTAGTTCAAGCAATATATTTTTCCTTGCAACATTTCTCAGGACTACCTCAACATTCATTACATCAAGGTATATCCAATCATGTACCTCATCCTAATGATTATACTCTATATCCACATATCTTTTGAATTTGATGAGGTTCTTGATAATGACATATTTTATATCCCACATTCTGAGGTCATCCATGGGAAATAAGTACAAATACCAATGCCGTGATTCCATGATTACAACTTGCCATTATTTCACCTTGGCTCTCCCCAGCTAGTAAGGGGCTTTGTGTGTGGGAGGTTCTTTTTTCTCAAGAAGAGGTCATCAATTACATGGAGCATTTGGTATGGTATATCCTCTTATACCAAACTCATTATCACAAACCTTGATAGCCTAAGGGGAGCTACCATTACCTCTTCTACTTGGATGATTGTATAATCAAGGTAAATCTAGAAGCTACCTATGTATTTTAGTGTCATTCTAACCTCTGATGGAAGCCTTTACATTTCACATTATGTAATTGACTTGTATTCAGGGGGTAAAATTCCACTATTATTATCTTGATGTTTTTTGGAAGTGATAGATGTGAAATGTAGAAAATGATTGGGGCATAAATTCTTGCCTCTCAGGGGACTATGTATTTGGACCCAATTACACAGTTGTCTAAATAACATCCAATATATAGCTCATCATATAGAATGGATCTCCATTTCAACATGTGCCATTCATATCAATAATCAAATTCTGACTAATAATATCCCCAAGTGGGAGAATTTATTACTCCTTTATAATTAGTTGCAATAATGGGACAATAATTATGTCTATATATCCAATATGTCCATTGTCAAATATCATTTTTAGTAAGGCCAAGCCAAACCTTACCCATTTTTTAAATTATTATATGCATAGGTCTCCCTAATAATTCATGTAGACAATCCCCTTTGGGTTATTTACCCATGAGGCCATGACTTTATCCAAAGTGTGTACCTCATACCAATTTTTGATGATGCTCTAGTTATACTCAACCTATGGTAGAGGTAGGTCATAATAATTTTCAAAAATTGGCCTTGTAATGAAGGAAATAGGGAATCCTTGGTGCATGGATTTTATTAATCCATCCTCACACTTTGACATCTTGAAAATGCCATATACTAGGTATGTACATGACATAACCTCTAGTTTTGTTGTGGCTTTGTGAAGGTTAACAACTTGAATTACTAATATATTAAAAGCAAGTTGAATAACATGGGGAATGATTTAAAAAATTTCAAGGTCTTTTGATTCTTCAACATTGTAATACACACTACTATAATGATTATCCCTTGTGTCTATGGCATTGAGGATGAACTTTGTATCCTTAAAGATGATTGAATTACCAAATTGAAATAATAAATCATCATTTCTAAATGAAATTCCCTTACCATAAGTGGAAGGTCATAATTTTTCCATTTTTTTAATGTATATAGGTAACAATTGGAATCTTATTGTACTTGTCTATAAATCTAGAACTCCAACAGTGGTGGTCTAGGTACAATCCTAGAAGAGCTCAAGCCTGGTCAAAATTAAAGAACATAGATAGTAGAGAAAGTATATGCTTAGGGACTCAAATGAAAGTGTAGGTAACAATGATCGAGTTGAGTACCATTTTGAATATTTCCTTTATTAATTCAAGGTTGGATGGATATTATAGTTCATGCCACATTATTGGAAAGCTAATAACCTTTGCATTTAAAATTTAGCACTGATTTGCCTTTAAATCACCATAATTTTTATCTTTAAGGCTATAGATCACCATATTTTGACATGTAGCATACCACATCAGATCTATCTAGGCATTTATAGAGCTTGAAGATGACTAAGTTTCTTATTCATCTCAAAATATGACACATGGCACATTTTGATTGGTCTTGATTACTCTAGATGTGGCTCTATGTGATGACTCATTTGTTTAGTGTCATGTGGCATTATTTGAGTTTTGGTGAGTTCTAGGGTGGGGACATTTGATCAGCTATGAGAGTGCCACTTTTTATTATTTTGGGTAATTGAAACTATATTTAGATAGGTGTTGCCTCTTGATTGGTCTTGGTGGTTGGTGGAAAATTTATGATAAATGTGTGTCTCAAGAGGAGCCATTCATTGGAGGTAGTATGTTGATATCAGATGTAGATTAGTAGGAATAACACTTGACATCATCTCATGAGTCTAGTGGGGACACACATCACTTTGATATGATCTTGAAGGTGATGAAGTGGTTCTTTAGATAGAAGCAGTGTGAGCATGACAAGTGTTATCATCACACGAGTCTAAGGGGGACATGCATTATTCTCACAATATTCTCTTCATTATTATACCAATTGTCATTCTCAAAAGGGGCTTGGAAAACTGGATACCATCAAGCCTTGATAAGATAGCTCAAGTGCATCCACATGTTCATTTGGTGGGCACCAGGATCTTGACACATAGCTTATGGATTTGAATTCTAATGGGAAGTTCCTTCGTGATCTCCCAAAATGGAATGACCATATATAGAGTGTTATGCATGGAGATAATTTATTTTAGAATCTCATCTATATTTTGACATCCCATGAGGTATCACAAACCATTTTATCTAAGTTGACATCCTGCAAAGTCGTGAGAAGATAAGTTAGACTTCAAGATATGTCAAATGCTTGTCATAAGAAAATTATAAGAAGTTTAAATCAAAATTTCACAAGAAAATGCTTTAAATAACACAAAATGTTAGTCTAGTACGATCAAGTGATGGTTATTGAGTTCATGCCAACTGTAGGACCTGATGGAACATTCTTGGTTAAGCTTGTCTACACATTTTAAATACATTCTTAGTTAAATATTCATTGGAAACCTAGAGAAAAATCAAATCAATCTTATAATAATCAAAATATTTTTAAATTCTAATATATATTTTAAGATGAATATATAACCAAGAATTACAAGGGAGTATTAAATCCATCACTATGTAGTCAAATGACTTAGTGAACTTGGTGTGTTAGGAAATTTTAGAAGATTAAGATAGGAGGATCCCCATTCTAGGAATAGGGGTAGTTGAGCATCAATAAGTTTTATAACAGGTTTGATTGGTATGTCATGTTTAATTATATTAGTTGTAATCACCTAAAAGTGGTAAGTCGATGTTAAGAGTGTTGCTTGAGTTAACCTATTCCTATCTTAGCCCTAGACCTATCTTATATACTTGGACTTAATTTTATAGTCATTCAATAGACCACCATCACCTTCAACTAGTCAACACACATTCCCATAAATTTCATCTTAGGTCCCAATCCAACTTTCTCAATAGTCTACAAAAAGTACATTAACACTACATTTGGGATACTATAACCACATGGCACTAGTGTCCCCAACTGAGCACTATTGTCCTTACACCTAGATCTTCAAAATAGATGATTTTTTAAATGTGTACCCCTCCTAAGGCTAGCCTAAGCACATTTTATTATTTGTACAAGAAACATAACCCTATAAATACAAGTCTAATTCACCTATATTCACTAGATGGAAAATAGATGCAAAAGCTATTCAAACTAAAGATAAAGTTGAGAACAATTAAGGTATTTGATCCCTATTATACTATAATTATAATAATACCATATGCAATATCCCTAAACCTATTTTTCAAACATTTCAAATCTCAATCACATTTAAAGCATCCAATCCCACTCTCATTCTAGCATTCACTTGCACTTACATCAAACACTAGGTAGGAGAATTACATCGAGCTTGATCCTTATTCAAAGTATTGATATGTAGGAAAATATTTACACAACAAGGTGTTGATGATGTTGATTCCATCCTATTAACACACAAAAATATCTATCATGCCATAATTTTATGGAGTACTAGAGTTTACAAACTAAATTTTGTTTTGTAGACACAACATAAAGCTATAGGTTTCATGCACATAGGTGTAGGACCTAAAAACATAGGCACAAGTGCTCCTATAAAATAATAATAGTAGGTGGTAATCTTATAAAGCATATTCAAATTCCATATATTTTAACCTATAACAAGGAAAAGTAACCTATTATAACTCTATATATGAATCCTTCAAACCTTGATTATGTGGAATTCAATGAAAATTAATCAAAATATGAATAATATAAACAAAAACAAGATTAGGTCCACATTGAGGATCAAGATACACTACCTCCACTTAATGATAGTGATATAATTATGAACAAGGATGAGGTATTATATGGATTTAGAGATAGAATTTGGGAACAACCCATTGATCATGCACATATTATATAGGAAATATTAGAAATCAATAATAAGATAAATAATGGTCAATTTTTAACCCCTCTAGTTAACATTGTTGTTACACCTTTAGTGGGGCCCACTTAACCAGCTCATATAACACAACCCAAGATTATTATTCAAAAATTTATGATATATACACAAATTGTGGCTAGTTATTTTACTCTAGATGTATAATCCCTTATGTATGATGTTATTACTCTATAGCCTAAGGTGTTACATCCTTATAAAGGAGCATCTAGATCATCACATGCCTTAGATTCCAACATTCTCTTGCATACACCTTTGGCACATCACATAATAAAAAATCCTTTTCCATCTAATTTAATGGAACCCAAACTCACATTATATGATGGAAAAGGTGACCCAAAGCATCATCTCTAAGCCTTTTATGCAACATGCTTAGGCTATATGTCTAATGATTGGCTTCTTATAAAGTTATTTCCACATAGTCTCAAGGATTATGCCCTACAATGGTTATATTATTTGCCAAATCAATCTATTATGTCATTAAATCCTTTATTTGATATGTTCCTAAAAAAATTATCTATCAAAATCAATGATAATTTATCATATGCATAAGTGGCACAACTAAAGCAAAAGTCAAATGAGCTTATTATCGATTATGTCTTATGATACAAGATAATACAATCAAAATTGACTAGCTCCATGGTAGACAAAGAGATTTAGGATATATTTAAACATAGTCTATTACCAACATTACATGAAGATATCTTATTCAACAAGTTTCCCATATTTATTGTTATGTGCCACACATTTAAGGAAAAAGAGGTTAATCTCTAAGAATGGGCAAACTCAAGTGCACAAATGGATCATAATCAACTATCAAGAGTATAAACAAACCTCCATACAAGGTCAGGGTGACAAAAAACAAAAGTTATCAAAAGGCCACAATCAATGTAACTTTAGAGCCTTCTCCTAGATTAGTTTTATCTACTCCCCAGTGTAGAGTCTTAACTAATATTCCAAATTCACCAACACAAGTTATACAAAAACTATTGAAATACAATGCCATATATCTCCATCCCATTAAAGAGGTTGATACAACTTGACCTGTTCAAAATATTCATTATTAAAATACATTCTAAAAGTATCACAGGGCACCAAGACACATGCCAAACAAATGTATTAGCTTGAATCACAAGATACAAGATCTTATTGAGGCTAACATTATTAATGTGGGTACACCCATAGAGGCATCAAAACAACCAACATAGGTAAATGAATTAAAGATATTTTCATATCCTTTCCAAAAGCATATAACTAATGAGGTAAGGGGCACATTAGATTTTCACTATACATACCAGGTGCATCCACCACCATATTCCTATCACATAGTTATACAAGAGACACATCCATTACATAACATTATTGGCATGTATCACACTATAGTGTCACCTAGACCACTTATAACATTTTTAGATCATGAGATTGTGGATGATGACATATATTTACATGCATTCTTCTAATGATCATAGATAGACCATCATCCTATTCATAGTATTATTGTTGATAATGGATCAATCATAATCATGTGCATCATGAAACTCTTATAGCACATGGGATACATAGAGTGGGATATATTCACTACAAATATAGTCATTAGTGGTTTCAATGGCCATATTTAGAGTTCCATCAGGGATATTATGCTTACATTATAGGTTAGAGCAACACACATAGCCACTCAGTTCCTAGTAGTCCCTAGTGTAGATGCATTTGATATATTATTTGGTAGGCCATGGTTACAGTAGCTCTGAGTCATCCCATCTATAGTATATTGATGCCTAAAGTATATACTATTGACCATATTTTAATTCTAGTCAAAAAAGGTCAACCCATACCATTTTTAACTTTTTAATAAGTTTTATACATATCATATGGGGTCTCATATTGTCTTATATATCTTACTTGGTCTTGTCCTAGTCTTTGCCTAAGTTCATTCCCCTTGAATTGGCCTAGTCAACTATGGTCAGCTATGGTCAAACCTTGTTAAAACTTAGTCAAAGGTCCAGTTTGTGTAAAATTGTCATAATATGGAATTTATCATGTTTCAATGTAATCACAACTCATAAACTAGTCATTTGTTAGGTCTCATGTGAAAAAGGGGTCTTTTGGCCACCTTTTAGCCTACTAAATGAATTATACTTACTTTTATGAAAGAAAAATTGACAATAAGGTGAGTTTAAATGTGTATCATGTTAGGATCATGTCATTGGATAGTTATAAGTTAGGTTAATCAAGAAATAAGTAGTTTTCCCTAAAAAATAGGCCTTTTCCAACACTTGTACAGACTTCTCAAGCTCCCTTACAGCAAAAAATGTGGTGGTCTAAATCTTCACCTCCCCATAGGACATATTCATGTTTTTATAATATATTTCATAAAAAATTACATCTAAAACTCATGTATCTTCTTTCTCCATTGGCAAGCCAAGGAAGGGCAAGTTTAAGCACTCACTATGGAAGCTACAGGTAGATTTAAGGTAAATGCTTCTATAAGTGGATATCAATCTGAGTTCACTAAAAATTCATAGAAATAACTCTCATATTGGTGGCTAATCCTTCATGAACAATGGTTGACACTCCACGCAGCTTTTTATGCCTATTCAACCATGAGGGTGTCTTCTTTTGAACATGTGTCAACTTTTCTTGTTTTGGATTGATGGAATAGTTTGTTGAAAGTGTCTCCACATCTTTTTTAAGACATTTCCATGATTATATGGGTGTTATAAACTTTAAATACTTGGTAAAGCCTCATTTAGGCTTGTACATGCTTTTAAATTTCCTAATTTGCATTGATAGTTAGCTCAGTCACTTTCCCAGTGGTTTATGCATGTTTGGAAAAGTGTTTTGATGTTTTTATGATGATGATCCTAGTGTTTTTGGTGTTGGAAGGGTAGATAAGTTTTTTTTGGTACTTGTAAGGCCTTATTTTACATGTTTTTTCTCTCTTAAAGGAGTTTCTTAGTCCACATAGCCAAGAGCTTCACCTACAAGAGCATGTTGATGTCATCATGACCAAAAAATAACCTTCATATGGTCTCAAGTCTTTAAATGTATTTGGAGTTTAGTTTAGAGAGGTCTAACCTTTATGGATAAAGATCATAAGGTTGTGAGAGACCAAGAGAAAATGATTACATAATTGGGCTCATAGTCCTTAAAATTTCTAAATAAAGGTCCTAAGGGTTTTTTGAGGTGATATATGTCATGATAAAATATGTTTTCAATTCCATTTGTTTGTTCAGTCTTGTATCCATATCCAACAAGAGTAACCATGATAATTTTCAAGGTCAAACAAGGAGTGGAGATGAGAATTTTAGCAACCTCAAAACGGCCAAAAAATCACTAAATTCAATCAGTTGTGTCTATAGGGTACGAGTGGTAAATTGATTTTGCACTTTAATTGATGGACCTAAACTATGAAACTTAGTTTTAAATAGTCCAAAATGGTACAAATAATAATTATAGGAAAAAATAAGTGAGACAAGGTCAATTTTAATGTTTTGACCCCTAACACACCCTCCCCTATCCATACAAGTCTAGGACACTAGTACCTACAACAAGCCTTAGTGAAAGTTTGTTTCAAATTGAGATAATAGTGAACTTAATGGAAGCCTAAGGTGAAGGTGGAATTTTTTATTGTAATAATATTATAATGGAGTTGGTATTTTCCAATCAAATGACCATAAAATTCTCGTAATAACCTATAAGCCCTAGGAATGCATAAAAACATAGTCAATATGTGATATGGACAGTGAAGTTAAAGTTTAGAAGTTAAAAGTGGTGTTGAGTGTTTCAAGATGGATGAAATTTAAATGAGTAGTATATTACCTCAAAATAATTAATAATAACTTGAACACTTGAAAAATTCCTTTGCCAAGCTAAAAAAAGCCACTAAATAGGCAGGAACAGTGACTGGGCTAGGCAGACAGGGTTACTAGTAGGAAACTTAAACATGAATTGGTGTATGGTTTAAAGGTTTTATAAGTAAAAATAATAAATTAAGTGTAATATTACCTAATTAAAATGGATATAATGGTATAATTACATAATCCAAATCTCAAATCATGACCTACAGCTAGGTCTTAAGGGGACTATCTTAATCCTTAAGGAGAATGACCTAGTTTGAATTAGTGTAAAAGGGTGATGCCTTGGCTTAGAAAATGATGAATTGAGACCACCTTAATGATATTTAGGAAATAAAATTATGTTTTTATATATTAATCAAATACCAAAATAATCTCATGAGAACTTACAACCAAACTAAAACAAGATTTCTCCTTATGGGTAGTCAAGGCATAGTTTCATGTTTTTCAAAGAATAAGAGATGTTTTAGGGGAAAATAAGGATAGATATGGATTTAATAGGTTATTTTAGGCATTTATTATCCCTAAAATTACCTATTAAATCTCAAACCAATCCATTTATCTCTTAACACAACCTATACCCTACCTACCCTCAAACTTTTAGAGGGAATATTAGGACTTATTATAACTTTATATGGTCATTATATCAAGTATATAACTCCTAAGTGTGCCTAAAAAATCATTATTTTTAGCCAATCTAGAGAGCCAACTGGTGATATCTTAGATAAAATGGCAAATATTCATTTTGATAACCTTTTAAGGCCAATTTGTAATTGATGGTATGAGTACTCCTTAAAAATATCATTTCTCCTCTTTCATGTTTCATATTGTATATATGAAGAGATTTTAGATGCCAAGTGTGAAGGATGAATGGAAAAGGGTTATTTTGAGACTACCAAGTGTGATCATGCATGGATAAGCTGATAAAAATAGTTAGAAGCCTCCAAAATTCATGTGAGGGATTCTTAGTAACCCCTCCTACTTATATTCATCATCAAAATTGATCAAGTGTAGATTTTGGGTAGTTTTAGAAGGCTTATTATGAGGGGTAGTTTCTTGACCATTTACAGGTCTTACATGATTAAATATGACATTTGTAACTCTTGACATGATATGGATCACCCCATCCTTCCATATCATTTATGTGTAACTATTATTCACATTGGTGACATATGTCCTTGTGCCTCTTTAACTTCTTTTCTCTCTCTCTTCCTCCAAGTTCTATAAATTATGCTTTCTTGGCCATTATATGCATCTCTTTATTGGGTATGGTGAATCCCTACCAAAATTATGCCTTGAATCAATAAATACAAATACTTTTACCTCATTTTAAGAATTAACTAAGTGTACATGATAGTTTTTAGTCTTGTGCAAGTGTGATGTCTATTTACCTTCACATCTACTTTTACTAGTACCTAATGTGTTCTGATATCTTTCTTACAGGTCAATAAGAAGTGTTAAGTGAGGTTATAGGTATAGTCAATATCTCATTAAATATATTTTCTTATAATTCCTATTTCCTAAGTCTTCTAAACCTATACTATCTCCTAGACCCCATGCCAAAGCATTGATGTGTGAGAGAGAGTTGATATTGAGTGAAGTGTATATGTAACTTGTTCTTGGTTCCAAGTAAATATCAAAGGTATGAGTAGAGAAAAATATTTGGTGTATCACCACCATTGAGTAGGTTTACTTTCAATCATCCTCTATCCCTTTTCATCCCAAAGTTTAGTAGTAATATTTGAGCTCTATTGATACATTAATGGGAGATATCCCCCAATCTAGAGATCCACCTCTTAATAGGGATACCCACAACCCTAAGGTGGTTCCATTATTTCACTTAAATGAGGAGAAGATTATCCCATCTCCTCATTGGGTGAAATTTCAAGTGACAATAGTTTTTGGCACACCCAATGGGAAAATTTGTCTAAGGAGTTAAATAATTCTTGGTATGTTCTTCAACTAATCATCCGTTTGGAAACATTTTAATCAACACCAATGGTGACTCCTAGTCGAATCAACTGGGTAAGCAACACTAGTACATCAAGAAATCATATTTGGTATGTATAATCCCATTGTTGAGTAGTATGGACCTTGTGTTATTTCATATAGTTTGGATCAAGCTCATGTTGTTCATGGAGTCCCCTCAAGAAACTCTCCTAATTATCCTTCTCCTAGTCAATCCAAGAGTGTTAGGGAGATAATGTTGGAGTTTGAGAAGAAAATGCTAGAGGTAGATAGGTTGAATGATAAAAATAGGTATCAAAAAGAGCTTATGTAAAAGGAGGAGTGCTTGTTTATGAAATCTCAAGCCATACAATCCATGAAGGAGAAACTAGTAAGATGGAGAATTCAAACCACTCAAGGCAGTCAACATTGTACACCTTTTTCCATCCCAAGACAAACTTATCCTATACAAAAAAACCCTCCCCTTGTACATCAAATACTTTTTATAAAATAAAACTTGCTCACCAAAATAAAATGAGCCAACATTCTAGCCCATCTAATGCATCTTCTCTTATGTCAAAAAAAAAAACTACCCCTACTATTAATCCTTTGTACTTATCAATTAAAAAAAATATTATGTACAAGGAGGAGTGCTTGTTTAGGAAATCTCAAGCCATACAATCCATGAAGGAGAAACTAGTAAGATGGAGAATTCAATCCACTCAAGGCAGTCAACCTTGTACACCTTCTTCCATCCCAAGACAACCTTATCCTATACAAAAAGAACCCTCCCCTTCTACATCAAATAATTTTTATAAAATAAAAATTTCTCACCAAAATAAAATGAGCCAACATTCTAGCCCATCTAATGCATCTTCTCCTATGTCAAAAAACAAAACTACCCCTACTATTAATCCTTTGTACTTAGCAATTCAATACCAAAAGATATTGGATCAGCTTTCTATGGAAAAAAAATACTCCAAGTTCTTAGATTGTGAGCCCTTATTTGAATAAATCCATCCCATTTACTTTGAAAACAAATAGATCCATATTCAAACAACTCCTCCTATGCATGTGCACTCTCTTCCTAGTCTCCTTCAACCTCCTCAAGCCCTTCAATCTAATGTCAAGTTTCCAAGTTGGAGAAATGTCTATCATGAACCAGCTCAAGACCCTAAGAAAGTGAATGAAGTTTCTACCTATCATCAAGAGGAGACACATGATGTCAAGATTCTAAGTTGGAGGAGTGCTCATCATGAATTAGCCCAAAATTTTGAAGAATAAACGATAGAAGTTATGCCTATTGGTTTCACACATTGGATGTTATTCAAATGCAAACACAACCTAAAGAGGAGAGGAATGAAGATATTTATGAGACTCTTATGGATAGAAATGTTATTTTGGTAAGTCATTCTCCTAATTCACAATCTAAAATGTGTTAAAATGATGGAAGTTTTCCAAGCTTTGATAGGGTGATTTCAAGATGGAAAGAAGATAATGAAAATGTCCCATTATCTTTCAACCTAGTCAAGGATGTTTCTTTCCCTCCCACCCTCTCCTTGGATAAATGAGAAAATGTCTTGTGTAAGGTGGAAGATGAAGTTGCAAAATTTAAGGGTTGAAAAGATGATCTGAGAGGAAAGGAGGCAATAGGTATAAAACCTTATAGACTTGATGATTTTTCATTATCTCTACTTGATGAACTTATTTTTGGTCATGATGAAGATAGTGAACAATCCATAGTAGGTGATGATGAAGAACTCCAAGAAGATTTTTATATGCAATATGACATCTTAGTTCTTGATCAAAAAGAGGAGGGACATATTTTAAGAGAGGCAAGTGAAGAAGAGATATTACAATTTATGGTTGATCAAGAATCTCTCATGAGTGACAATGAGGATGAGATCATCATAGACACTCCCTTTTAAGGCATCATAAAATATGGAGAACATAGTCAAATCATATCTCAAAAAATGACTATTCTAAGAGGGTTTCATGAGACTAAGGTTGAAGAAGTGGCTCTTGAAGGTGGTAGGGTTCAAGGAAAAGACATAAGTCACACCCACATGAAAATTTTCCAAGAATATGAACATGAGATTGACAAACTTCACTTATCAATGTTGGATAATGAGGAATGTAAGCATGGTGAGCTCTCTTCCCCTATATTTGATGAGCCTTTTTTTTAATTTGATGAAGATAGTGACTAGGCCATGGTACCTGAGTTGAATGAGGTTCAAGAGCATGTTGTTGAGTAGCTAGAGACTTTGGTTCTTGAGTAAGAAGGAGAGAAGTCTAATTGGTTTGATGAAGGAGTTCTTGAGCAAGAAAATGATGATTTTTGGAATGAGTTAGAATTTTTTTGTCTCAATTCAAACATTACACCAGCCACCCTTCCTCAAGAGAGACATGATGAAGTAAGAGATTAGTTTGATAAGCTTCTCAAAGAGATAGAAAAGGATGAGCTGGTCTAGGATGCATTCTATGAGGGTCTTGAGCCAAATGAGCCCTATAATGATGAGATGCTAGCCATTGATAAATTGATGGACTACACCAACATAAATGACCATCATAAAACATGTCTCAAAGATTAATATGAATACATATATGTTAAAGACATATTTAGATTTGATTTATTGGAATACATACCAACCAAGGTAGCAAATAAGAAGGGTGAGTCACCAGGTTTTAACTCCTAAAAATTACTTGGTTACCACCATGAGGTTTATTTATATGAAGGAGACCTAATAGGTTTCCAATTTGATCTAGGAGGGGGAAAATATATCAGGTTAGATGTACATATTAATTTGCTTTCAGTTGTGTTGTGTTTTCCCCAAAGTGCTTAGTAATACAAATGTGTTTACTTTGGTCTTTGATGTGTGTTTTTATTTCCCTTTTGTGTTTGAGATATAATTATTATCTTGTTGGTCTCTTCAATGTCTGGTCCTAATGTTTTCCAAGCACATCCTGACTCCCTTGCCCAATGGATAGGATAAGGCTACTAGTCCTTAACATAGGCAAGCATATTACCCCTAAGAGTTGCCAAATTATTGAATAAATTTGACTTATATTAAAATGAGGTAAACTCATAGCATTTTAAAATTTTCAATAAGGTTTATACATATCCTATGGGGTCTCATATAGTTTTATATATCTTACTTGGTCTTGTCATAGTCTTTGCTTAAGTTCATTCCCCTTGAATTAACCTAGTCAACCATGGTCAACTATGGTCAAACCTTGGTCAAAATTATTAAAAGGTAAATTTTGTGTCAATTTTTCATAATATGGAATTTATCATGTTTCAATGTGATCATAAGTCATAAACTAGTCATTTTTTAGGTCTCATGTGAAAAAGGGGTGTTTTAGCCACCTTTTAGCCTATTAAATGACTTGTACTTACTTTTATGCAAGAAAAATTGACACTAAGGTCAGTTTAAACGTGGATCATGTCAAGATAATGTTAGTGGATAGTTATAAGTCATTTTCATTAGGAAATAAGTAGTTTTACCTTAAAAATAGGCCTTTTCCAACACTTATACAAACTTCTCAAGCTCCCTTGTAGCAAAAAACATGGTGGTGTGACTCTTCACCTCCCTATAGGTCATATTAACATTTTTTTAAATATATTTCATAAAAAATTAAATATTTAACTCATTTATCTTCTTTCTCCATCGGCAAGCCAAGGAAGGGTAAGTTTACACACTCCCTATGGAAGCTACAAGTAGATTTAAGGGGAATGATTCTATACATGGATAACATTCTAAGTGCACTTAAATTTAATATAAATAAATATTATATTGGTGGATACTCCTTCATGAACAATGGTTAACACTCAAAGTATCTTTTTATACCTATTCAACCATGAGGTGGTATCCTTTTGAACCTATTTCAACTTTTCTTATTTTAGATTGATGGAATGGTTTATTTTAGGTGCCTCCACATGTTTTACAAGACATTATAATTATTATTTTGGTTTTATAAACTTCAAAAACTAGCCTCATTTAGGCTTGTACATGCTTGTAAATGTCTTAGTTTACATTGATAGTCAGCTTAGTCACTTTGTAAGTGGTTTCTCAATGTTTGGAAAAGTGATTTGATGTTATTTTGAAGATTCTCTTGGTATTTTTTGTGTTTTAAGGGTTTAAAAATGTTTTTTTGTGCTTGGAAGGCCTTGTTTTATATGTTTTTTCTCTCATAAAGGAGTGTCTCAAACCACACAACCAAGAGCTTCACCTATAGGAGCATGTTAATGTCATCATGACCAAAAAATAGTCTTCACATGGTATCAAGTATTTAAATGTATTTGGAGTGTATTTTAGAGAGGCCTAATCTTGATGGAGAAATATCATAAGGTTGTGAGAGGCAAAGAGAAAGTGACTACATAATTGGGCTCACAATCCTTAAAATTGCCAAATAGAGGTCTTAAGGGTTTTTTGAGGTGATATAAAGTTATGATCAAAGATGTTTTAAATTCCTTTTGTTTTTTTGGTTTTATATCCCTATCCACCAAGAGTAACCATGCCAAGTTTCAAGGTCAAAGGAAGAGAGGAGATGAGAATTTTAGAAACCTCAAAATGGCCAAAAAATCCCTGAATTTAATCAGTTGTGTCTATAGGGTATGAGTGGTACATTGATTTTGCACTTTAATTGATAGACCTAAACTATGCCACCTAGTTTGAAATAGTAAAAAATGGTAAAAAGAGTAATCCTAGGCAAAAATGAGTAAGACAATGTCAATTTAAATGTTTTGACCCCTAACACACCCTCCCCTATCTTTATAACTCTGAGACACTAGTACCTACATCAGGCCTTAGTGAAAGTTTATTTAAAATTGAGATAATAGTGAACTTAATGGAAGCATAAGGTGAAGGTGGAAGTTTTTATTATACTAATATTATAATGGATTTGGTATTTTCCAATCACATGACCCTAAAAGTCTCATAACAACCTACAAGCCCTAGAAATGCATTAAAACACAATCAAAATGTGATATGGATAGTGAAGTTGAAGTTTAGAAGTTGAAATTGTTAAGTGTTTCAAGATGGATGAAAGTGAAATTAGTAGGATATGACATAAAAATACTTAATAAAAACTTGAAAACTTTAAAAATTCCTTTTCCAAGCTCAAAAAAGCCACTAAATAGGCAGGAACAATGACTGGTCCAGGTAGACAGGGTTGTTAGTTAGAAACTTAAACATGAATTGGTGTATGGTTTGAAGATTTTATAAGTGAAAGTAATTAATTAGGAGTCATATTACCTAATAAAAATGGATATAAGGTTCTAAATCCATAATAAAAATCTCAAATCATGACCTACAACCAGGTCTTAAGAGGACTATCTTAGTCCTTAAGGAACATGACTTAGTTTGGAGGATAAAGGATGAATTAGTGCAAAAGGGTGATGTATTAGCTTAAAAATTGATGAATGGAGAAAAATTTCATGATATTTAGGAAATAAAATGAGTTTTTTATATATTCTTAAAATACCAAAACAAGCTCATAAGAACCTACAACCAAGCTAAAACAAGATTTCTCCTTATGGGCACTAAAGGCCTAGTTTCATGTTTCCCAAGGTATAAGAGATGTTTTAGGGGATAATAAGGATATATATGGATTTAATAGGTTATTTAAATAATTTATTATCCATAAAATTCCCTATTAAATCTCAGACCAATCTATTTCTCTCCTAACACAACCTATACCATGTCTACCCTCAAACTATGCCTAGTCAAAAGTCTGCCTTGGAAAAATGGAGAGTTAGAGGGTCAAATGGAGGAGTTGGAAGATAAAATTTGGTAAATATTACAATTATTACATATATAACTTTATAAAATCATAAATTTTCCAATTTAAATAGTTAAAACACTCACTAGTTTGTCTTAGAACAAGGGCTATTTTGGCATGCATGAGAATGAAAATTTTGGGGAAAACGTTGAAAATAATGACCAAAAGGATATAAATGAAAATATTATTACTGGATAAATGTAGGGGAAATAATAAAATATAAAAAAAATTATATAATTTCTGTAACCAAACATGTTTCTCCAACCAAGGAGGTTTGCAGTCATGCATGAAGGGAATCCTTAGGCCTAAAAGCCAAACTGAGGGTCATTTACATTTTTGGAATTTTAAATGAATTAAAATTAATTGGAAAATATTTTAAATGGTATATTATATATTTTTTACTAATAAAGAGTCAAATTAAGCCATTTGAGAGTCAGGTGGAGTCTCAAATGGAAAGTAGGCCTATTAGTAAGGTTTAGGCCTAATGCCAAACAAGGGTAAGTTTTAATTTTTGGGTCTTGAGGAGATAATAAAATGATGGGAAAATTATTTTATGGTTAATATACAGGTTTTTAATCCATTTTTTTTCAAATAAATTCATCAATAATCCAATCATTGGATTTAAGGCTCCCAAACCCTCACAAAATGCCCAAAATGGCATGAATGGTCAACTTCAAGTGCTTAAAACTTTCATGATCATTTTTATGGGACATAGATATGTTAAAGGAAGTTTTATGGGGTAATTAATAATCCAAAATATCCATTTTTATATAATTTTAATGTCAAACCTTTATGAACAAAGGTTAAGATGGCTGGTCACTCTAAAACCCTCCAAAACCCTATTTTGAAACCTAATTGTGATAATGAGCCTAAAAGTGAATTCATATGTAGGATTTTGGCCATAAGTTATGAAGATAAGTCATTTATAAATCCATGAGGATAAAATACATGGCCTTGGTTTGTACATATTTATATGAAAAATGGGAAAAAGGGATTATTTTGGCCATTTTTTATGTTGTGTAGGCATGGTGAACTTCCAAGAGATGAAATCACTTTTGGAGGGAATATTAGGACTTTTTATAACTAAATATTGTCATTATATCAATTATATAAACTCTTAAGTGTTCCTAAAAACTCATTATTTTTAGCTAGTCTAGTGAGCCAACTAGTGAGGACTTAGAGAAAATGGAAAATATTCATTTGGAGAACCTTTTAAGGACAATTTATTGTAACTAATGGCATGATCACTCCTTACAAATGAAATTTATCCTATTTTATGGATCATATTGTAGATATTAAGTTTTTTATATGCCAAGTGTGAAGGGTGAAGGGAAAATAGCTATTTTGGGACTACCATGTGTGATCGTGCATGGCCAAGATAATGGGAAGAGTAATAAGAATCCCCAATTCATGAGAGGGATTATTAGTAACCCCTCCCACTTATATTAATCATAAAAATAATCATGTGTAGAGTTTGGGTAGTTTTGAAAGGATAATTATGAGGGGTAGTTTCTTGACCATTTATAGGTCTTACATAATTAAATATGACATTTGTAACTCCTGACATGATATGGATCACCCAATACTTCCCTCTCATGCATGTGTAAATAGTATTAACATTATTTACATATTTCCTTGTGCCTCTTCAACTTCTTTTCTATCTCTCTTCTTCCAAGTTCTATAAATTATCCTTTCTTGGCCATTGTAAACATCTCTTTGTTGGGTATGGTGAAGCCCTACCAAAATTGTGCCTTGAATAAATAAAGATAATTAATTTTAACTCATTATAATAATTCAATAATTTTACATTATAGTGTTTATTCTTGTGCAAGTGTGATGTCTATTTACCTTCACATCTACTTTTACTAGTACCTAGTGTGTTTTGATCTCTTTCTTGTAGGTCAAAAAGAAGTGTCAAGTGAGGTTGTAGTTATAGTGAATAGATAATTAAATAGAGTTGATTATAATTCATATTTCCTAATTCTTCCTAACCTATGCTATCTCTTATACCCCATGTTGAAGCATTGATGTGTGAGAGAGAGAGAGTTGATATGGAGTGAAGTGTATATGTAACTTGTTCTTGGTTCCAAGAGCATATCAAAGGTATGAGTAGAGAAAAATATTTGGTTTATTAGCCCCATATATTAGGTTTAATTATAGTCATCCTCTATCCATTTTCATCCCCAAGTTTAGTAGTAATATTTGATCTCTATTGATACATCAAGGGGAGCTAGCCCCTAATCTAGAGATCCACCTCCTAATATGGATACCCATAACCCTGAGGTGGTTCCATTATTTCACTTGAACAAGGAAAAGCTTGTACCATCTCCTCATTAGGTGAAACTTCAAGTGACAACATATACATGATAACTAGGTCATTACAACTGAGGGTGTCCCATATGACTATCCTTTCCCCAACCTACAAGGAGTTCTAACAGAGTTTATATCTATAGTTATAGCTACAACACTAGTTACAGTTATAGTTCCACTACTAAATATTGCATAATTATCAATTACAACAAAGAGTATAACTCTTATGCATACATCATAGTGTTCATCATAGTCCTTATAGTATCTTAGGTCTATTACTATGGTATCTGCATGCATGCATACTCTTCCTCAAAGACCATTATTATAGATACCATTACATAAAATATATATCATAGATTCTAGATGACCTTCTTCCACTCAATTTACATCGAGATTAGTTATATTAGGTTTTATGGGTTCTCACCATAGGGAACCTACATCACCTATATCTTCTAATTCTACCAAAAGGGTCCCTAAGACCCATATAATTCATAAGGCATCATAATCAGTGCCATAACATCATAACATCACTACTAAGGTAGCTTAATACTCATATTATACAACATAAAAGATCATGGGATCTCAATTTCCCTTTCACACAGCACACACGATCATAGTTACTCTCTTTGACATAGGTCATGGTGATGGTGAGTCTCCCATGAGACTCTTGGTTAGTATGGTTCCTACCTTTTTATATATTCCTTTTTCTCTCTCACTCATTTACATAGTTTATTTTCATTTTCTTGTACATAGCTTATACTCAAAAAATACAAAAATAATATAACATGTCAAAATATAAAAACATTAAAATGTTTTAAAAATACAAAATTTTATTGATTGTTTTCATTGTTATGCTTACATTTATACTAATTATCATATATTTCATATGTCAATTTTATCAGACACATATTCATCACTTATTCTTGATGAGTGCTTGCATATTCTAGATAAGACTCCAATCCACCACATTGATCCAAACCAAATATCATCTAACCTTTGAAGGCATTTACATCAATCCAGGTTTATACATTGATATATTTGCCCATGTGGGGGTATCTCATACATAATTTTTATATCCAGGTTTTATATTTATGTACTATACATTCTAGTTTATGCATTGATTTATCTTTCTATTGATCATTACTCCTCATTACTCATATATTTTGATAACTATCACTAGTTAGACTCAATATATATACATCCCAACATCTACATATATTTATATTACATAGTTATACATGATTTCATTTCTAGTTCCTAGATTAGAATTGATTGTGTTTCTTATGCTTCTTCCATCTTTGAGGGTATTTTAATATGTCATTGTTCATTGGCTCTATGCCACTTCTCTAATTGTATGTCTTGGACATGTTCCCATGTCCCTTGTGTGTGCTTTTTCATGTTTCTATATGTGGACATTTAAACATGTCCTTATCTATGGATCTATGCCAAATTTCATATTTCTTGTGTATGTGGACTTTTTAACATGCCCTTGTATGTCTGGATCTTCAAGTTTAGTGACAGGTGCCCATGTCCCTTGTATTATGGCCCCTTGGCCTACTATTTATGTGTTTCATGTGTTTTTATATTTGCCTCATTGAATGATTTTACACCATGATACTTGTATTTCCTTATTACACACACACACACACACACACACACACACACACACACACACACACACACACACACACACACACACACACACACACACACAAACACACACACACACACACACACACACACACACACACACACACACACACACACACACACACACACACACACACACACACACAAATTTTTTTGATGCCATGAGGGATCTCATTCATCTACCCTTCCTACTTGGGTGCTATGATGGATATCATGCCCCATCCCCTTAGGTAGTTAATTATATTTGCTGCTATATATAGTGATTTCATCTATCATGACACCCTTGTGTAATTATATATTACAACATACATCTCACATTACCTACTTATGCTTATATTCATTTACATTTTGATTTTATGTATTATACATTATATTGGAATATCATGCACATACTTTGACTAACACTTTTTTGTAGAGCTAATTATTTAGGGGTAGTTCTTACATAGGTTTCAAAAATACCCTAAAAAAGGGGGGCATTCATAGGGGTTTGTCATAGAGATTAGGATCCTAATTTACTATTCACATATACATTTCAACACATAGGTTTAGTTTTAGACATCAGCCTTAGGGTAGACATAGAATAGAACATAAGCTCATAATTTTATTTAGATATCATAGAAATTAGACTAGCAAGACATTATCACCTAGATTGGGACACTAGTGCCATAGGGAACTACTATCCACTACAAGGCACTTCTATCTAGTATCCCTAGATTTAGGATAGTCTAGATCATTTAGACCAGTACACTAAGTACAATAAATATTTGCATAGATACAATCATAGGTTTGGTAGTTATGTTTAAAATTAGCTTAGATACTTTCATTTCAACTCAGATTCATAGAAGTTTCTCAGATTCATGGGCATAATGTGCAAGATGATCACTCCCACATTCAGTTTAGTTACATAGATTTAACTATTACATAATTTATTTAAATTTTTTTTACATAGATACTAGATTGGGGGCATGTGTATGACACATTAGTTTCCATATATAAAGCTTCAAATAGGTTGATCATATGGATTGGAAAAGTCCATGTCATTCTCTATGTTTTATACACTTGCTATCACATTCTAGGTTATCAATTAATGCATGCCTTACTCCATTTATAATGGTTGGCATTCTTGAGTGGCCTAAAGCCTCCTAATATAATTTAGTGGCCATAAAGTTGAATACATAGTTAGATTTAATTAGTTAAATAATTTCAACACTTTATGAAATATAGTTATAGATGCATCTACTTCACACATGTGGGTAATGATGGATTCATGGCCTACTTGAGTTATTGATCCACCTACATGGGAGGGTTAAACACACTTATAGTCTTATCCAAGCTATTCACAGAAATCAAGATCTAGCAAGCAGGGGTGGTCAATGATGGAGTCAAAAATAGATTGAGTTCTTGAGCCACCCATATGAGGATTAAGTAATCCATCAACTCAATTTAAGCTATTCAATGATATGATCACTATGTAGACTCACACATATAGGTTGTCACCAAATTCATGCATTAGTTTGTGTATCTAATGAGGTGTAATAATTCCTTTCCTCTCTCTTTAATTAGTTATTTCATTTCATCATAGTATTTTGATTTTGATAATCTCTTAAGTAAGGACTGATTTTTTCATATTTCATCATAGTACATTGCTTTAGATCATGTTCTATTAAATTTAGGTATGTGTCATTCACTTTCAAGTTATGTTTCCTTTATACTAGTCATTTTACTTTATTGTATTACTAGCATAAAGGTGGGGTAAATTTAATCATATAAAAGTGTTAATTAGATGCTAAGAGTGTCACTTGAGTTACCCTTTTACTAGCTTAGTCCTATACCTATCCTAGAGACTTAGAATTACTTTTATAGTCATTAATCATACCGTTGTCAACTTCATCTATTCAAAACATAGTCCCAAAACTATCATCTCAGACCCCAATCCAACTTTCTTAGTAGTCTACAAAGAGGACATTAGCACCACATTTGGGACACTAAAATCATATGGAGCTAGTGTTTACAAATTAGGCACTACTGTCTTTATCCCTAACTCTTCCCAATGGATAGTTTTTCAAATGTGTACCCCTCCTAAGGTCATCCTAAACACATTTTCTTATCTACACAAGTGACATAACCCTATAAATACAAGTCTAATTCACCTCTATTCATTAGACGGAAACTAGATGCAAAAATATATTAAAACCAAAGAGAAATTTGAGAAAAAACAAAGTATTTGATCCCTATTCAACCCTATTTTTACATACTACCATCTATAGTATCCCTATGTCTAGTTTTTAAACATTTTAAATCTGAAGAACATTCAAGGAATCTAAACCCACTCTCATTCTAGAATTCACTTACAATTGCATCAATCACTATGTGGGAGAACTAAATTGGGCTTGATCCCTCTTCAAAGTATTGGTATGTAGGCAAATATATACGTAGTATGGTGTTGAGTATGTCTATTCCATCCTATTAACACACATAAATATTGTTTGTGCCATAATTATAAGGATGATTAGGGTTTTCACACTAAATTAGGTTTTCTAGGCACAACACAGAGATCCAAGTTTTGTGTATGTAGGAACATGACCTAAAAACATAGGTGTAGGTACTCCTATAAAATAGGAACAATCCCATAAAGGGGGCACTACTATCACCTGAAGGACACTACACAAACATGGAACTGATATCCATACTAGATGTTACTATCTAGTGAGAAGATGAACACCATAATCTTGTTGACAACACTCATAATTGGCCAAATCTCAACTTTCAAAAACTAGATCATTTGTGGTAGTCAATTTTTAGACAAGTCTCTATTTATGCCTATTTATTGATATTTTTATAAATTCAAAGAAGGTCAAATTCCTTAACAAATTAGTACTTAATCATTACATATTTATTTGATTGATTTAGACATCTCATCCCTTTAATCATAACATAGGATTTTCATTGTAAAACCTTAAAAGGTTAAATCATTACTATCAAAACCTTTTAGGTATTTTCATGAACAAGAAAAAATGTAAATGAATTCTTTAAATATTTGGAAAATTAAACATTTTATTTTGTTGTACATTAAATTTTAATAAATGAATTTAGGATCTTCCTCAGTGTCAAGGTTAATAGGAATAGTCTCACCTATTATTCTCCTTAAAGGCTATTCAGTACATGAGATCTTAGGCTGATCATTTGGAGTGAACATTAACTATAGGCTAACTAAATTAGTAGACAATTTATTAATACTTAGTTATAGATAATCACCATAATTTAGTACTTATTCATCATGATCAAAATAATTTCCTTGTAAGAAATAATCAATATGTTCATCGCAACTGAAAAGAGGTCAATTTTCACTAAAATAAGGTACATGAGGTCTAAAACATTAGAAAAATATAAGTCAAAAGTTTTATCACTTTCACTTAAAGTAGGGTTTGAAGAAAAAACAATAAGCCTATCAGGTCAAAAATTAAATTCTCTAAGAATATGAGTGATATTGAAAGATTCAAAATTCTTGATAAGTGACTAATTTTTTAGCATGTCTATGGAGATGATTTTTTTTTTATAACTTATCTAATAATTATTTTTGAATCTCCAAAGACTTTTAAATGTTTAATATTAATTTCTATTTCCTTTTCAAGACCTAAACACAAGGCTTCAAATTTCAGTGTATTATTAGTATTATGAAATGAGAATTTATAAGTATAGCAAAATATTTTACCAAAAAGATAAATTAAAAGGATCTCAACACCACTACCATGTTAAGAACAAGACCCCTAAAAAAATATAGACCATATATTATCATCAAAAAAGTTATTTATTTCATTTTTTTAGGTTCATCTAATGTCAAGATATCATAAATGCCAATTCTAATTTCAACTTTAGCAATAATAAGTGGTACAGAGTCTATGATAATACTATTCCATTCCTCTTTATACATGAATGTAATTTAGTTTTCAATGATAACCTATGTTTTATCCTTACCCATGAAAGTGCCAATTGGTTTAGACAAATTCCTGCCTAATAATGTAGTGTAATTCGTAGGAATATCTAAAAACTAAACATTAGATACACATCTAATATTTTCATCTTTGACTATCTTGATAACAATATCATGAAATTTATCATAGCTTTTATTTTGATAAGAATCAAAATCAATAAGTTTTCTATTATCAGTTTCATAATATATGTTTAATTGGTCAACAATAAATTTAGGCATTATTTTTTTTGAATCACTAGTATCAATGATACAATTATGAATAATTTTGTTGGTGATTTTAATAGATATATAGAACAAAGGAATATAATCAGCTAGAGGATCAATATATTTAGTATGAAAATTATGTTGATTATTACCAAATTCTTCTTGAAATCCTACTACTTTTTTATGATTTATATTTTTAATTACATCATTTATCTTATCAAGCTATTCAGGTAAACTAGTAATTTGTAATAAAGAATAACTATCTTTAATTGAAGCCAAATCATCAATAGTGTTATAAGCACCAACATCAATATGATGAATGTGAGTGTAGTTTTTTGGCTTATAACAAACACACTGATTATTATTAAATCCAATAGATAAAGGGTTATTATACTAATAATTTGTAATATCGAATTTGTAGTAACATTATCTTAAGTAGTAATATTATGCATTATTTTACCTTTGTCTTGCATAATTAGTTTGGAAGAATAACTTTGGTAATTTATTGTATTATAATTATATTTTAGATAAAAACTATAATCCCTTTGCCTTGTTTTTATAGTATGAGCATTAAAAATATTGAGGTTGTTTGAAAACTCATTATAACTACACATGTTTATATTGTCATCCATGTCAATGGCAATACTATCCTTTACATGAACAAATTTTCTAAATTTTTGAATAGTTATAAAAGTGTTAAGGTCATGGTCTAATTCAAAAATATTAAAATAATGAACTTGTTGATTTGTACTTTGCTGAGGATTAGAAGTCTTACATGATGTACAAGGTTTATCATTTAATTTTTGCTTGACGAAGACCATCTCACTGCTAAGATTATGAATGGATTTTAATTTTTTTGCATCATTAGAATTTAAAATTGTGTGAGATATATATTTAAAAAAAATTAAATTTATTTTCATACCTTTGTATAAATTTATGATTTTATCATAATCATAAATATCTTTGTCTTCTAAATCCATTTTATACTTTAAGGGATAAACACTACAAAAATACAATCTAGACAATTTTTTAGATGGTATAATATCACGAAGAATCTTTTTTATGCAACTTAAAGAATATGGTTAAAAAATGATACACCATCTCACTTGGATCAATACATATATTTACAAGCTCATTAAATAGTGTAATTCTTGTTTAGGCTTGCAAAAATAAAACTATAATCAGTTCTCTATGTCTTTCCAAGTAATAATAATGATAACATGAAGGCTAATAAAATATTGATAAGCTTTACACTCTAAAGTTTATGAAAATAATCTCAAATAAAAAAAATAATTAATAATACCAATAATAACATAAACTAACTTGAAAGCATCTAAATAATCTTCTCAAGACTCACCTAGACTTCCTAAGAGTTTAAGGACATTGAGTCCTTTAAGAAAAGGTAATTTATTAGGATGAGTACCAATATTAATAATATTTCCATGAATCCAAGGACTCATTATCTACATTAGAATCCACTTCATTATTAGTTACTTCTACTCAATCTCTATAGTTTTAGATTAAGGTAAAAACAGGTTTTGAAGGGACCCCGAAACCCTGTACAAGGAGAAAGATAAACCTTTAAGCATAACCAGGTTAACAAAATAACCTGAAAGCAGAAAAGAACCGAAGCCAGGTTTTACAGGGACCTGTTACCAAAAAATAAGACAATGATAAAACAACAATCAAAACACTGATCTGAAAGTAAACCAATAGAATAGCAAACTGAACCAGCTTCCAGACCAGTAACCTACAAGCCAAAAAAGAGACCGGTTTGCAGCCCCCAAAAAACCGATCAGCAGAAAGGAGCTTTGGATGAATCTTTTAAATTAAGATTTTTCTTTTTGCATGACCGAAGATTCATATCTAGAGGAGGGACCAAAGACTTAGACTTCTTTCTTTTAACTGCTGTCCAACCATCCTCTACCTTGGCTGCCTCAGCAACCCATGCATCAGAAGCCATAGAACTTTGGACACCATAAGGCATAAGCTCCTTATGACAGTCAAACACAGTCTGGCTCTTGGATAGATCCTCCAAAATAGGGGGAGAGACCACCACCTCCTCCTCAGGCTCAGCTGTAGACTTAAAATTTTAGACTCAATCTCTATAGTTATATAGACTCAAAATTATATTTTGAACTCTCTATTCTATATGTTCTTCCATTAGAAGTTACAGTAGATTCCACTACTTGATTATGTTTATTTAACTCTATAGTTGTATTAGAATCATTATGGAAATTATAATAAGGAATGATCAAAATTTCAAAAATAAAAGTTTTAGAAATAATATGAACTCTACATGGAGGATTAAAAATCAAAATATATTCTCTCTCTTGATAAATTTAACTATTTTATTCTAAAATATGAAATTGAGTTTTCCTATAAAGAATAACATACCAATTAATTTATAATATTGCTTCATATTATTCCATAACTATAACCTCAATAATATGATATAAATTATAAGGTATATTATACCAAATAAAGTGATTAATATTAATAACAATATCTTCTTGATTTTAATCAATATCAATTTTGGGTTGAATAATAGGAGGTGAAAAACCAATGATCATGGACAATAAGGACAAAAATGTTGATGTGGGTCTTATGCACATCCCTAGATTTAATGAGGTAGCCTCTGAAATGTTAGGATCTCAATGGAGGTAAAATCCACTATAGGGCACTGAAGGTATGGGTTAATTAACCTTGCGGTGGAATAATAGGCTAAACATGCAAGTTGTTAACTATATGTAATTATAGTGAAATGAATCCTAGTAAATAAATCAAAACCAGAGTGAGTTGAGTGATGGATGAAATCTATTATAGAGTGGGTAGGTCTTGGTCAATAAAAATTAAAAATGATGGAAGGATAGAGAAAAAAATAAGGTTCTATGGTTTCAAGGGATCAATTCCTAGGCCATTTTCTTTATGGAAAAGTATTTCCAAAACTAATGCTTATTGTTTGTAGTTATTGTACACTCACAAACAAACATAGTTAGACAATCTAGGGAAAAATTATATAGGAAACTCAAGGGTATCAAATGAAGGTTACTCCTTTTAGAGTAGATATTTCACACTCTTGGTTAAGAGAATATAATTCATACCAAAAATGTATCAAGGGAAGCTATGGATCACACCTATAAGACTATACCATGAAGAAACACTCCTGCACACTTTAAAATATTAAGATAGTCAACCAATTACTTAAAATCCATGATACTTGATAACTATTCAATAGATTTTGCACATATAACATTAACATATATCAATGATAAAAAAAAAATTATCTATATATTTTTCACACTTCAAATTCCTAAATTAAAACAACCAAGAAAATAAAACCTTAATTATAAAGAGACAGAAGGAAAATACATCCACATAGTTGGATGACAATCAAAATGATCACTTCCTGTATTGATAAAAATTCTAACCCTTTAAAATTAGGGATTAAATATATATATATATATATATATGTATATATATATATATATGCATATATATGTATGTATATATATATATATGTATATATATATATATATATGTATATGTATATATATATGTATATGTATATATATATGTATATGTATATATATATATGTATATATATATATATATATATATATATATATATATATATATATGTATATGTATATGTATATATATGTATATATACATATATATATATATATATATGTATGTATATATATATGTGTATATATATATATATATATATATATATGTATATGTGTGTGTGTGTGTGTGTGTGGATACACACACACACACACACACACACACACACACACACACACACACACACACACACACACACACACACACACACACACACACACACACACACACACACACACACATACTTTGGGAAAGGTCACCTCATCCTCAAATCTCATTAAAAATCATAGTTACATCAAGTAATTAGAACTTTAGTCCAAATTTTAGTGTCAAAACTACATATTTGCATGTTTATAGTTAATTACAACTATGTCAAAAGTTATTTAGTTTGTATAATGAAATAAATAATGTTCATGATTAAAAATATACCAAGGTAAATTTTACATTCATATACCAAGTGTAAGTAAACTATAGTTATATAGCTTAATCCTATATGCATGACTATATAGAAAATTAGCCTTAAAAAAACTAAGGATTGCTCAGTAACTGCATGGCATTGCTTCTTGTTATAGGTACTGAAGTGTTAGTTTGAGTTAAACTAAAATTTTAAGCATTACCTTTCTTATTATCTTCCAACTATTGGAAATATTTGTCTTTGACATCATGCTAGTACCTAATGATATCCATATTAAAAAATGGAGGTTTGTGTACCTATTTATTTATTTCATCAGCTTGCATGTTCAAATTTAATATTCATAAAGTTAATTATGAATATTTACACCTCAATAAATTTATTCCATGAAAAATTTAACTCAAATTCAATTTTATCCAATGTCAATATTTGTAGGTACTGCTTGAAGCTAGGTGAGACTTGTTGAAGAAGCTGGTCAAAATAGGCTCTACTTATTAGCTTACATGTAGAGTCCCTTGGTTTTGTGAATTTCAATTTCTCTATAATTTTAAAATTGAGGTTCTCATGTTATACATACTTTGGAATTATTTCCTCAAATTATGTAACCCACTCTCTTTCCTCTTGCATACTAATGACCACTAGGTTGAGGGCATTTGAAACCTTCAATAGTGTCATCAAATTGAGGTGGTTATATGATTTATTTTTCAAATAAATAATGAGGAGTTTTAGAATATTTTAATATTATTTTAAATAAATAAATAATTTATTAGATTAATTATCTAAGGAACTAATTTATCCCTCATCACAGTAATGGCCTCCAAAATATTGTATAGTCTTGATCCTACACTTTGCACATCCATTTCAATCTATATGGGAATATGAACTATTTTTTGTTTTTCCATAACTTTTTAAAACTCTTGTTAAAGATAATTTATTGATAGATATATTTTTATAAGTATATATTGATAGGGGGAGTGAATCATTGGACACAAATTCCCATTCAATTCCAAAAGCATTCCATCATAAATCAACTTGATCTAACAACATAAACATGAAAGCGCATACATCCAAAGCATGAATAAGATCATACATAACATGAACATATAATTTATGTGGGAAAACCTCATGGAGTATAAAACCCAATAAACCTTGAAATATGGATTATAGTTGTATAAAACCAAGATTCAACATTTAGACTAGCACCAACTAATTAAGGAGCACCCACCCATCAATTTAGTCAAGCACCGACTTAACCTTTATCTATATCCAACTATAAAAGAGGATATAAAACCATAATAAACCAATAAAAAACTCATATACCTATAATAAAATTTCAAACACACCTAATAATGGACTCCTCTTGCTTGCACTCTTCACCCCTCAATATCTCTCAAACAACCTCTAGGGCTTACTCACTAAAACTACCTCTTATAGGCTTATTAGGTAAAAATAAATATATTTATACCTTAAAAAAATTAATTATATAATAATTTATTATCTTACTAAATCTTTTATGTTCCTCAATTACTTTTACCTTCTCTTGGCTTCACACTTTTTCAACTAACTCAAATAGGCCAATTAGGCCTAGTATTTATACCATACACTCATCTAACCCATATTGGTTGGAAAAGATGATTTCCATGATTGTATTATAATTTTAAAAAGTATAAAAACACATTAAATGGGTGATAAACATGATTCATATGTCATCCAGTACCTCATTATCCCAAATCCTCCATTAGGCCTAGTTGAGACGTAAAGCAAATAGACCTTCTCTAAGGCATATGTTACACTTAAATTACTTGGTCCAAATTTATAATATACCAAAACTTAAAACACATTAAAAATATCTAAAATATACCCTTTATCACTCCAATAAATTTACATTCCACCTGGAACACCAACTCACCTTATGAACCAAGCCATTCTAGCCTATTCACTAATAGGCCTAGAAAAATAGAAAATATAGTCTTATAGAACTAAAGAATAATATTGATTTTATCATATAACCCACTTAAAAATTTGATTTAATAGATAATAAATGAACTCAAAAATAATATAAAATTAATTTTTCTTCATCAAACAAGTCTACAGACCTCAAACCATTTCTCTCAAGAAGACCACTTAGATTAGTTAGACATAGTCAAAATAAAGTCAAGGAATTTTGAATCTTCATATCTAATTAAGGAAATAACATGAGACAAAATACATTCTCATAATTATTTAACAACATAAAATCATTGTATCCTCTAACACTAGCTAAACAACATCAAACTTACTCCTTCAAAATGACCACTCAAACTACTTGTAGATTCCAATAGTATAGTCATGTAGATGTTATTTTATAATAATTAAAATAACACTTTCACAACCTATAATCCACATTAATATATTTTATGTGATCACTAGATGAATATCCAATATATAGTTATCTTTTTCAAGCATTTTTCATTGGTCTAATAGACCAATTCCATAGGTTATTATCTCACAGTATTCACTACTCAGATAAGCCACTTTGAAATCACTACTCCACCTATGTTTGAATAAAATTGCATATTTAAAATTAATTTAAAATAGGTAATATATATAAAACAAATAATCAAAGTCATTTTAGTCAACCCTAGTCACCTACAACACTACCTTAAACACATATTCACTTGACTATCATTTTTTCAATGTTATCACAGTCTATAGATTTAATGATAAGATAAAGTGAATGATTAAAAATATTGACATAGAGATAAAACCATGATTAAATTAATTCATTTACTAGTATAAAAATTATCTATATTTATCTTTCATAATTTTAATAATTGGATCTAATGCATCATCTGATTGTTATACCTTCTTTTATAGAAACAAGTACTTTACTGTAGCTTCTGCTTATTGTCAAGTCAAACCATTACCACTTATAGGATTATATATATATATCTACAAGATTAAATCATAAATTTAGGTCACCTAATTTATTTTAAGCCCAAAACATCAATATCTTCTCCATTGGGTCCTTATAAGGGTTTGTAAGCACAAAAACCTACTTATTTTCTTAACATTCATTCATAAAGATGAGGGCTTAGTTTCTATGAAAAATTATTATAGAAGATTATTATGACCCTTACTTATATACTCTAAAATTATTAAGTCACCATGAAAAATTTACATGTTCCAATGAGCATTAGAACTTTATTCTCAAGCTAGGAAATCTTCAATTTACATGTACAAGTGTCCTTCCAACATACTATCTTGCTTTATATTCATCATTATGACATAAAACTTGGTAAAATACTTTTAAAAACATTTTCATACTCATTCCATGCTTACAATATCTATTACATCTTATAATCTCACCTTGACCCTCCATTTAGACCTCACTAGGTCATTATGCACACTAGGTCTAGGACTACAAGTCAAACTTAGATATAGAAAGCACTAGGATTATTCATGTATTGATCTCAAATCATATTAAACATGCCATATGCTTTAATTTAATGCTATACATATAACCTCCATGTTTTTCCTAGCCTCAACAAGCTCAACATACTAGGCTACCAAGCCTATTCCACCATGCAAGGTTATCGAGCCTATGCCAACACACTTTGTCTTCTTTCCTTTACTTGTAACACTTTAAAAATGTTAGACACAACATTTAAAACCTAAAATATTTATTACCTTATCTCATATTCATCCAAAATTTCATAGTACAACTTCAGGCTCAAACTCATCACCATAATGACATCACCACTTTGTCATTACCTTTGACATCAATGTATACATGATATCATCCTTTGACATCAATGATAACACACTTATAACATGTATTCCTTATTTGATCTCAAAAATATCATCCTTGTGTGTCTCAAAATAGGATTTAAAATCCTTAATTTAGGGGGACCACCCCAATTTTTTGTTCTTCCTCTTTGAAGGTAATCACTTCTTATCATTCTTCCAAATTTACCCCTTTCTAGACTTGTCTTAAATTTTCCTTTTCTTCACCCTTCAGACACTCCTTATAGATTTTTAAAAAATGGATCTCAAAATGGGAAATTATATGATTTTAATATTTGGATATTTAGAAGCCTATGATTCCAAATTAGTTACCCATTATGGGATGACCAATTGGGTTGAGTCTATTAGTTGAGTGTCTTGGGTTGTAGTCTCAATCAATAGATCTCCTAAGGATTACTTCAAGGCCTCTTCAAGTAATGGGTTAAGAATGGAAACACATATTATACTATACCAATCCAAACCACCATATTTAAGGAAATGGGTGGATTGTATACAATTATTTATTCTTTCCAACCTTCTTCAATGATATTATAGTGGTACCTAGAGAAGAAATAGAGGGAGGCACTAGAAAAACCTAATTGATTAGATGATACATGTAGTTATAGTCTTGTTAAAGTTGTCATGAATTTCTTGGATGCCTTCATTTTTGTCTTTGATTTTTCTAAAGTAGTGTCATAGGTAATCACAATAGAAATAAGAGGAATGGATACAAAGGACACAGTTATAGTAGTAACCACTAGGGAAGTTGAGATAGTAGGGGTAGGGGAAACATACTCTACCTTTAGAATAATCAAAGATGGTTGGACACTTGGTTTAGAGGGAAAAAATTCCACTTTAAGAACTAAAAATAAAGGAGAAACACTAGGATTAAGATAAAAAAAATCAAATGAACCGACATACAAAAGGGGGAAAATGATAGAATGGGAGTGGTAAAAAATGAAGGAGTTTCACCCTCACTTGATTAATCTTCATGTAGTGTTTCTTTGCCTTTGGTATCATTGAATCTCAAAATTTTATCTCTTTGTATCTCTTCCTCCTCATTTATATAATTATCTCCTACAACTTGTTTATCCCCTAAGAGTCCTCTATAGTTATTTCTTCCATAGTTAGACTCTCTGGAGGGATGTGAGATCTTGGCTTCTTCTTATAATAGATAGTAACTTTCTTAGTTATGGGGGAAGCCTCTTATGTGGGTGTGGTTGAGGTAAACACAATATAATTTATCTTTTTGATATAATAATATGGTGAGCATGGCCTTTTAAGTCTAAAGAATAAAGGAAAATTAGATCATCTTAAGCTCCCCCAAGTGAAGTATTAGCCACCCTAGGATTTTTCTTTATAGTTTTTAATTTCATAGGGATTGTATGGGAAGGATACCATTTCTCCATTTATGGTTGAGAGGGCTTATTGATCAAAAAATTATAGGCAACCCATCTTCATATAGTGGGATTTTGATGTGTGCATTCACAATTGAAATGGAGGTCTCTCCTTAAATGAATTTTAGGAGCTATTCACCTAATCATGTTGTTTGTGCCCTCTCTTTGATGTGGGCATCACTCTTGGCACTAATAAATAAGAAATCATGGTCATAAAGATAATGTTTTTAGGTAATACCAAGGCCTTAAATTTTATTTTAAACTTTACCATGAGGATCCCAATCTCTATATGGTAGTGTGGCTAGTGAATAGTATTCCCTGTATCTACCAACCTCATAAAAGTGTTTATGAATGACATAAAAGATTTTACCAATCATGAGGTGAGAGCCTTGAAATGTGTTTTTATTATTATTCATATATCTCCCAACACATTTTTTAGGCCATCTCTTACTATTATAGGTTATATGGTACATATTTGGGGAGACATAGTGGTGTATCCTTGTCACTTGTGACCATAATCATAATGTAGTTGAGCTATATCTAGTAATACCCTCTAGCCATCAATGTGTATGTGATTATCTTAAATACCCTAAGTAGTGGTGGTTAATGAATTTACATCCACACTTGAGGGTATACATCCTCCAAAATGTGAGTTGTGTTCCTAGTATAAAGCATATATGTGCACAAAATAATATGAATCACATATACATGTTTTTAATGAAGTTTGGAGTTAAGATCTAGAGTGAACCATTATACATATAATTTTTTCCCAAAAAAATGTATATAAGGTATAAAATTACATATAAATGGCCATATTTAGGCTCTTATCCTTGTGCATTACTTGTTCTCATAAATTAGCACTAATTATCTCACCTAGAGAAAATGTTAACTTTGAGGTCATTAGTAAGTCCAACAATGGAAACCATTCAAGGAAAAGGAATTATATGATGGGGTAGATGTATAAACTATTTAGGAGGTCCATATTATTACATATTTACATCTATAACTTATTTATAGGAACCATCTAATTCACCTTTAAATTGATAGTGTCCCCAAGAATCATCGACTTGCTCAATATTTTCTCAATTGAGTTCTCATTCTTTTACAAAACTATTCTATGTAAGTTATATGTAGTAACCAAAATATGGAGGGATAAATACCTATGGAATTCACCTCTTGATATGTATGATATGGTGTTTTTTTTCTCTAAGTGGTGTAAGAACATGCCCCCGGTCACTTTACTAGCAAAGAACAAGTCTTGTAGGAGGTATATGCATATCATAACCTTAGTCTTTATAGTTATAAAATGTATCACCTATAGTTTGAGAGAGAGGATGTATATAAAAAATTATATTTAAGATGGTATCAAATTATCCTTTTAAGTCTACACATCCACCTAGTTAATTACTTCCCACAATGCTAAGTAATTAAGGAAGTCATTGTTGAACACGTTTAGATCAAATAAAATGTCTTTTTAATTTGTTAAATACTTAATATAGAATTTGGATGGGATTAGGGATCCTTGAAATATTTTGGATGAGGATGCCATAGATAACTCACTGGGATAACAAATTTCTTTTTTTTTTTCAATTTAGTGGCTCAACTCTTCTAGAGGCACTATACAATCAAAACATATGTAGCTAGGGCTTGTTCATAAGGAGGCAAGTTAGCTATAATTTAGTTTATGATAAATGAACAAAATTATTATTTTCAATTCATTGATATATCTTTAAAACTAAATTCTAATTCATGCACCATTAATGTTTGAAAACTATAAACTTGCTTTGCTTGTTCAATTTGAACTTTACCATTTCATTTAGTGGGTATGCCACATTGGCACTGTTGATGTTTAAAAATAATGCCACATCATTTCATTTTCCAAAGTGTCATTTCATCACTCTTTTTGATTTGGCCTACATATTCCATAGAGGATATTAGTAGTTGGGAGTTGGTCATTGTGTTAAAATAGTGTTTTTAAAGTGAACAATTTTTTTGAACAATAGTTCAACCCTTTTGATGAACACTTTTACTAAAGACCAAAATTTTGAAGATAAAGTTTCATACAAAAAAGTGTAGAACAATTTAATATAATGATTTATATGAACATATTATCTAAAAAAATTATCCAAATACCAAATTCATACTAAACACTTTTTCCTAAGAGTAAATAATAGAGATCAATTACTGAACACTTCCCCTAAATAGTTTCATCAAAGGCCAAATTGTAAGTATATAAAATTCACAATGAAAATAAGTTATAATGATATAGATTCTCAAGATAAAATGTGAATATTTTCTTTGAATGTAAAAATATCAAATACCAAAGCCTTAAAAGATAAATTCTAAACAATTTATCCAAGGAATAAATGCTAAAATGCAAAGTTTTCAAAAACTTGGTTCCCAAAAAAAAATGGTGAAAACTTTAATACGTGGTAAATAAAATTATGTGGACCCAACCTATAAATGTAATTTCTAAAATTTTTTTTGAAAAAGACCTATGAACAAAATATCCAAAGTGTTATTTCACACAAAGGTTCATATAGGTGTGAAATGTAGAAGATTATTGAAGATAGGATTTTGAACAAAAGTTCTAAAGACCTAATTTTGTAAAGCCTGAGACTTCACAAATTGTGCATCTACTAAAAACCTATACATATTCAAAAAATTTGAAGAGTATTAGTAGGTTAGTTTGAATAAATAGACATGTTCATCTATGTTTTTTGAATAACAAATTTAGGGACAACACATTAATGTCTCTTGGAATAAGAATTTAAAGATAGGATTAGACATTTTTAGAACATAGTGGGTCCTTATTCTAAAAAAGGAATGGTGGTACACAATAAAAAATAACAAGAAGAAATGATAAGAATAGTAATAATAAAACAAGATAAGGTTTCTAAAAAAATTCCACAAAAAATCACCAAATTTATTGATGGTGAAATTTGTTATGTCAATGAATCAACCCTTTCACCTATCATGAAGATTAATATGGATTCAAATCTATTTAATCATAAGGCTTATAATTCAAAATAATTGGTCCTATTATACATAAAGGTTTTTTATTAATTCTAGGAATAAGTCAACACATCAAACATTAAATTATGCATCATTATATTTTAAAAATTAGATACTTATTTAATCATAAAATTAGAATTAGTTTAGAAATATATAATATAACATATCCAACAAAGTAATGTATATGAAATATATAATAGATTCAAGGAAATATCTCTTATTAAATGTATTCTTGTCAATATATTTCTCTTATCAATCACTTAATGTCATAAACCTAAAACAATATAATATAAAAGAACCTAAAGAAATTAAAATACATATAACATGAATGAAAATGAAATCTGAACAAGGAAATGGAAATAAATACTATCATACGAACTATTATTGTAAAACTAAAAAATACTATAAGAAAGAAAAATATTTAAGACTTATATAACCTAACAAAAAAAGTGATAGAGAAAGAAATACATTAAAATATAGTTAAATAAATAATCTTAATCTAAAATTTTGAACATAAGTGAAAACCTGAAAAAGAAAGAACAAAACAAACATGACTTTAAATTAAATCTAATAGAAAACATTCAAAAATAATAAAATAACAATAACGTAAAGAAATAATTTATATTTAAAATGATATAATAAATATTATTAAATAAATTATTTAATCTAAAGTATAAATATAAATTCTAATTAAAATAGAAAATATATTCTAACTACAACAAATAAAAAAAATTGTGAGACATGAAACAATAATTGATTTAGAGACAATTAAAAAATGTTTATATAGAAACCAAAAATTTACAAAAAAATATTCAATTGAAAATCAATTTATAATTTAAATATTAAAAATTTATCATAAAATTTGATGTATTCATTATTATCAGGTCAAGTACAAAATGTTCTACTCATATGGCTACATATCTGTGTTGCTCAAGTAGATTACTTCACCATCAGATAATGCATTGATTGGTATATCTGTATGTTTATACTTTTGTTATGTGTTTTCCCTCTCATTATAAATTAATTACCCCTTTAGTTAGTTGTAGTTAGAATTAATTGACTTTAAAAATTAATTAGTTACTTTATAAATTATAAAGTCATAACTTAACTTTATATTTAGACTTTAATAAAGTCCAAGATATTAAATAAATAAAAGTAGACCAAATTAAAAATTCTAATGGGTAGGGGGTCCTTGAATTATTTGACATCACTTAAATAATCATTTAACCATGCGTATAAAAAATACTTAATAAATTCTAGCAATTAAATAATTTTAAAACTATTAAAACTAAAATCCATAAATAAGTTTTATCCATAATGGTCAAATTAAGTAAACGAACAAAATTACTGATTTTACATTCTAAATATAAAGAAAGTCTATTGCTACCTTAAAAAATGAAATACATCACTAT